>CAUZXS010006549.1:0-21949 GCA_963585895.1 Sepioteuthis lessoniana
CAGCAGACTTCCAGAGAGTTAGAGACCAGATGTGGTAGGGAAAGCCACACCCGACCGAGGGGGTCATCGGAAACCCCCGATGGAGTTAGGGGTCCAGAGAAGATGCTGATAAGATGCCATAAAGAAAGCCAGCATCCAGCAGAGTGAGCC
Source organism: Sepioteuthis lessoniana (assembly GCA_963585895.1). Taxonomy (NCBI): domain Eukaryota; kingdom Metazoa; phylum Mollusca; class Cephalopoda; order Myopsida; family Loliginidae; genus Sepioteuthis; species Sepioteuthis lessoniana. The sequence continues at coordinate 151 of CAUZXS010006549.1, forward strand.
CTAGGCCTCCGGTTGAACATCAAGAGAACAAGAAAGACACAACGTGACGGTCATAAGTAGTGGAGGTCAAAATATGAAGTTTATGTTCGGTCTCCAGCACCCTCTCAAATGCAAACCTTGAACAACCCTTTCGAACCCTTGCAATAAAGTGAGAGGTAAATATATTTGTAAAGAAGTCTTCTTGCGTTATCCATCATGCATCTGTCTTTATCGTTGTGTCGCTGTGAATTATTCTACATATATATGTGCATGTATGTAGATGTGAATCTACATATGTGACTATATAACATATACAATGAAACCGTAAGCAAAAAATACCCAAAAATATGTTTGCTTTGGGTTGGTTTTATAGCATATCAACCATTGTACGTTATTTAATGCCAAATCATCTTTATACATACATATCAAATATATTTGATTTGTAAACACATTTTGTTGATAACATATTTAAACGAGCCTGATCACATTTTTTTGCATACAGTTAAATGACTTCAAGTATTGCTATCTAATACGAATAATATTATGTACAATCAATCATTTGTTTGTAATACAGACAAATGGTTTCAAGTATTGCTATGTAACAATAACAATTTAACATCAGTCATTTATTTGCACACATTTAAATTGATATACATGATTTGTAAGAGAATAGTTTGTCGGTAATTTCATTTTTAAATGAGTTGGATCTAATTAGTTTAATGTGTTCAATCATTGCAATCTAACACTAATAATTCTATTCAATTCTAATCATTTGTTTGGACACTATGAAGTGGTTACAAGTATTTCTATGTATCATTAACAATTCAGTTAAACATCAGTGATTTGTTTACATACAGTTAAATGATCAAACAGTTCTATTTCTAACAATTCAATTTAGGATAAGTCATTTGTTTGGACACAATTGAAATGTCAAACAGTTCTATTTGACCTGTAGATAGGACACTATCTGGGACCAATGACAATGAAGGGGAATTCCATATTCCCCAAAGATCCAGGACACTCGTTGGGAGTTGGGGTTCATATTCCTCTGCAGAGATACAGTCGGTGAATTCAACAGACCCGGCCGACTGGGCGCCAAAAATGTAAATATTAACGTACAATAAAAGCGATTCCTTAACCTCTAAGCATAAAATAGCTCTAGCCAGGTTGATATGACATTAAAATCAATCAATTGAATTCAGTTCTTTGCTCAAATCATACGACCCTTTACCATATAATGCCAATAAATATCTACACATTTTTTTATCCATTACCCTCTTCTCTCATATTTACTTTTTCAACATGTTATCTACTTGTTTCCTAGTCATGTTCTCCGTATCTTTTTTCTTAACGACTCACTAACCCACCTCCTCATTTCATAACCAATCTCCTATGAGGTTGAATCCTGTTTCTTCTTTTAATACATCCCAGGGCATCCATTTCGAAGCAAAGGTTCAACCGGAAGTAAGTATAAACAGTAATGACTGAACGGACATCCGGTTTCTGGTGGCTAAACACAATACGTTCTGTAATTCGAAACGTTCTTTATTTCTTTGCCTCTCCTTTTTCCTGTCGTTTTTTTTATCTTTTCTTTAACTTTTTAACCACAGGTCAGACGAATAGTCCTAAAGATCACCCTGGTAATAGAAAGGACGGTGCGATCGTGATAATGCGCTACTGGATTTAGAGATTTAGTTACACAGAGAGACAGAGAGAGAGAGAGATGGCATTTTTACCCATTGGCATATGTTAGTCTGACGGACGAAGGGAATTGAAATTTGGAAATCTGTTGGAGAAAAGAAAATCTTTCAGAAAAAAGAAGTGACATTAAGGATTTTCTTTAATGCCTGAAGGTTTTACGGAAATGCTTTTAGGACAACACTCACGTTTTGACATTCACTACCTTTTAATATATTTTGCTGTGTAGATGAAAAAATCAAAAGTTTTCTTAGTGACATTTAATTCGATTGAATGTTTGAAAATATTTTCAAATTTAAAAATAATTTAAGTTTTTTTTCCGAAGTTAAATAAAAAAAATCGGTCATTATAAGTAAAGGAATTTTTGAATATTAATATTTTTAATATAGAAGTTAATTGATATTGAGATGTAAGAGTTTGCAAGTAAGATTTTTTACGTGATTTAATATATATATATATATATATATATATATATATATATATATATATATATATCATTAGAGAGATCAGATTTCCATATGATCGACAACCTGTCAATATGAATCCACACATTCATTATGCGCATATTGATATCACTTCAATTTATGAGTTGTTGCTACCGAGGTATGTGAACTGGTCTACTAATTTCAGAGGCTTTCCATTTAATGTGGAGATAGGACCACATTATTTAAAAGGCATGTACTCTGTTTTACTTGCGTTCACGTCGAGGCCAATGCGTCCTACCGCTTAATTCAGATGTAGCTGTGTCATTACTACTGTAAAGATACAATCACTGGCCTCAAAAGAAACGAACCGAGAAAAAGCTTGATAAGAACTACACAAAAATGTTATGCTGTTTTTAAAAAATCCTGAAAGCAGCACCCAACAAAGCAGTTACTGCACTTCCTCTTACCTTCTATCTTAGAAATTATCTAAGTAAGACGGGCAAGACATGCTGGGTACTGCTAGAGAAGTCAAGACAAACATATAAGTGACTTTCTCCCGTGAACGTTTACACATGGACACGCCAGTGTGGTCTAGCCAGCAAGGATGTACATACATTAACTTTGTACGGACACAGGACCCAGTTTAGAGGACATGCCAGGAGCAATGAACTCTGTGCTATCAGTACGACTTGATGATGATATATATATATATGTATATATATGGAAGTAAATTATGGAAATAAATCCTACAGTATTCTATTTTCTTCATATATATATATATATATATATGCTTCCCCACCTATGGGTTGAGCACTGGGGTGGGGAATTGTTAGCTGCCACATGAGCGTAAATGCAAAGTTCTTCTCAGGAAGATTAAATGACGATATCTTTGGGGTAAGATGTCCAACTGATGAAAACACTGCCAGGTTTCGATTCCAGCTTAAAGCATCACGCGTGTCTAGCCACACTGAAGAGTTGTGATACAACAAAATAGTTTGTCTGTGGATGACAATATATACATATATATACAAGAATCATTCAATAAATCAAGTAAATTTTGTCTAAGGATGGGAAACATTCTTTACAGTTGAACATTTTTCAACGAAATTAGGAGTGATTGGTCCTTTCCTGTCCCAGAAGACTCTTAGCCTGATCATTTTATACAAACTGCTGCATCTGGAACGATTTCTTTACCGGAGAGTCAATATGTTTTCTCTCTGTTCGACTGAGGCTAGTAATAATAAAACCATATTTAACACAATTGTAAACATTTTTTCTAAAACATGCTTTTCTGTACACATAGCATATTCTTCTGTAAATTTCGCATGGCTTGTACTTCTCAGTCGCCAAAACTTTAATGTCATATCTCTGTTCAATCCTCGAGTATATTTTCATTTGCCGCCATTTTGAATATCATCAAAGGAAATATTTTTTGTGGGATTGAAAATGAATTTTACTATAAAGCATTTTGAAACAATGCAGAGTTTATATTAAAAGAGAAAAATTCTAATAAAAAATTGTATTTTTTTATTTTCCGAAGAATTCCTTCCCCTTATTAAGTGAATGAGCTTTGTGTGTTATTCATAAAATTCCACCTGCTACGAAAAATCTAGCATGTGTTTAGAATAGGATGGGTTAATTTACAGGAACACCCTTTTCCTGGTTTCTTGTATTTTCTAATATATATTGTTTTAGACCCCTTTGCTTTTTCGCCTGAGAATTTAAATATATATATGTTTTTTTCTTTCTTCTCTTTTTTTTCATACACATATATATGATCCATATTCGCTGTTTTTCAACCTCAAATTAAACATGAGGAGTCATCTGATGAGACGAAGATTATAATGATATTCTTCACCGAAATAAATTTATAATGACAATTTAACCAGGGTTGAGTTTTCTTTTAATTGCATTATATATATATAGGTATTTCAGGTCTTTCACCACCAGAGCCCATCCCCCTTCTGGTTTTTATCACATCTCAGCTTCCTGCCGATCTATGGGATCGTCTTAATCCAGGGCCACCTGGTGGCCTGTTCTGCGACTCCGTGCGAGTAATTATGGTCCCAACCGCTCACTTAGCAGCTCTTATAACAAGTTTTGTCAAGAACTTACTGAATGAGCGCATTTGTGTCTATATAGCATGTAAGAATTTAAAATTACTCATTTTTTTTTGTAATAATATTAATTTCGACAGATGTTAGATAGGCATCTTCAGACAAAGTAATAATGAGTAATAATTTTTAAAAATATATAGGGTCTGCTGAAATAAATATTATTGCAAAAAATATGAGTTATTTTTATAGGTTTTTCGTTTATATGAAATTATTTGCTCTGTATTTAAATTTATCATTATTTTATATAGAGCTCTTTTAGATTTTGTATTACATAGATGTTGAAGAAAGAAAATCCTAAAAAAAATCGTTCCCACCATTGGCTGACTCGTTGGATAATATATATATAAACATATATATATAGAAAGAAGGAAAGAGAGAGAAAGAGAAAGAGAGAGAGGGAGAAACGAGAGACAGAAAGAGTGAGAAATAAACTGATGAGAATAAATGATAGTTTTAAAAGTGTTTAGTAAATAAAAGTGCTCAAATGCTGGCCAGTAGAGCAGTATAAACACTTAAAGGAATTAAAATTCTACCTTCTTATAAACTGTTTGTATCAATCACACAATAGAAGATACAATGATTTGATAAAACTTTATTTGGAGGAAACAGACAATAGATTGCATTATGAATAATATATATGCGGGTGTGTGTGTGTGTCGGTGGGTGGGTGCGCTCTTGCATGTGGTAAATAATTTTCATAATTGTATATACATATATATATATATATAGTAATTCAAATTATATATATTTATTCAAATTATATGCATCACTACATCATTATTCAAATGTGATTATACACACACACACACACACACACATATATATATATATATATATATATATATATATATATATAGAGAGAGAGAGAGAGAGAGCGAAAAACTGAAGAACAAGGTAATCCAAAAAGAAGAATTTGTTGTAAAAGAATTTATTGCAAAAGAATTATTTGTAAAAGAACGCCACGCTTTAACGTTTCGGTTCTAATGAACTATTATCGGGACGAGGAAAGGATGATATCAAGTGACGTTAAATCACTGAAGGGTGTTATATATATATATATATATATATATATATATATATATATATATATATATATATATATATATATAATCCTGCAAATTATTTCTCAGTCTCTATCACACACACACCACACACACACACACACACACACACACACACACACACAAATATATATGATAAATTTGTTGGATTATAATACAATGGATTAACAATATATTCGTATGACATATTTCGCTTTCATACTTTCAACAGACACAACAAAATTTTCTTTTTAAAATGATAATGGATATTGTTATCGTAAACGTTATAGAGACAGACGCCGAGCTTTAGTTTTTCGGAACTTAAAAAACTTTATCATTTAATTTGATATAGGAAAATACTTTCTGAAAAATCAATGTTGGTAATTCAATTGGGGAAACAGAAATTTTTGGTTCATGGTAACTATTTCATGTTTGCTTTATCAGATAATAATTGATGAAACCATGCGTAAAGTAAGTCAATGTGTAATACCTTGAAAATTTGCCATCCAAATAAATTGGGAGAAGCATCAAGATTTCTTAAAAAGTGAATACATGAACACTTCTGGACATTAAAGGCTGATGACTACTTCAACGTTATCGTAAATCAAAGACATAAAAACAAAAAACAAAAAAAACAACAACATCGAATTAAATAAAGCCTGCACAGTAATAAAAAGTACAAAACAAATTTGAACGAAAATATTTAGAATTTGCTTTGATCATTATACCAAACAACAAAATAACAACCTATATTCTCTAATATCTTTTCATTTTTACCAAAATTAACGTTAAGACAAAATACAATATTGATAAATAAAAGTGCAATAGATGAAGGTTAAAGAAAACCAACCTGTCAGTGAACTTTGGAATATGATGGCTGTATACTCCACAGAGGGATGTCCGGGGTATTAAACCTCATCTAACGGTGAGGCTCCAGTTCTAAAACTCTGTGGTGTATAAAATTCCCCTTCATTGCCATTAATCTCACCTCTACTCTGACTCAAAGTGTTAGGCTTCCATTTACGGTTAAAATAGAACTGTTCATTCATTAACTAAGGATTCTTTTTATCAGTTACTTAAAACAGTACAGCTTTGTATAAATTATTTCTAATAGATAGGAATACTTAATATCACACGACTATGTGCAAAAAAATCCTTAAGAAATAACTAAACAAAAAATACAAATATAGACGTAAAATTAACGCAATTCCCTATCATTTTGGTTATAAGATAACCCTAGTTGATAAGCCATTCAAGTAAGCAATCATCTCCACGGTCTGGATCATCTCATCTCCTCTTCATTTAACAGTGTAAAAATTATCTGTATTAGGAATAGTTACAAGAAGTTATAATTGTTTACTAAGTATTAGTATTGGTCATTTGAAACCATATAACTGTGTGCAAACAAATGACAATTATTAAATAGAAATAATTACTTGATATCTCATAATTATTAGAATTAGATCGGAATACTTGAAACCATATAACTGTGAGCAAACAAATGATTATACTGGGGAACATAAAATTTAGTGCCTGAGATATTCGACCCATTTTTAAGGTCAAATTTGGTCGCTGATTCTAAATATATCATCAGTTTTTCTAACCGTTGGTCACTAAAACATGATATACCCCTAAATTCTGTGCTTACAATTAGTTGGGCACAAGAATTTATGTCTAAAGATTATTATTGCTTTTTTGATTAATAAAACGGTTTCATACATGTAAAATCTATTTATTCGTAAGCAATTTACATTATAATGGTGGGAAAAAAAGGCATAGAAAGTTATCATTAATTTATTGTCCATTTACTCAGCTCATAAAAGCCGCATTTCAACGACTTATTGCAGCAAACTGCGCCAAGATAATCACGTTACAAGCAGTAAACTCTGCCATTATGCAAATGTCCCAAAGTTCCTGGATTTCTTAGTTAAATCTTGGTGAAATCGTTCCTCACTTAAGTCTCCAAGGTTTTCTGGGAAACAATCCAAGTGGCTGTAGAGATTATGCACTTTGATGCTCATTTGACAGCCAATTTGACTTAAAGAAGATAGCATTCTCTCTATTCATTCAATGTAATTATCTGCTTTAAAATTCCTTACAATCAGAGTAAATGAAGAGGATGCATTTACCTCAGCATTGTTCATTGAATCTTGGTAATGAGGATCTTTCATAAGTTTTACGGCCCGTCAAAAATACTACTAATATTATTAATATCAACGTTAATGTACACGTATACTATTTTAATAAAAAAAGTATCACAATTTCGTTTTCATACATCGTATTGATTCGAATATTCGCAAAAATTTTGCTTTATTAATTTTAACGACATATCAACCTTCCAGGGTTATTTTATGTCTAGCGGTTAGGGAATACCGTTCACATTCATATTTACGTTATTCATGTAGTTGTTTCTGAAGAGTTTTTTTTTTTGTTTTGTTTTTTTTGTTTTTGTTTTTTTTTTGCACACGGTCCTATCAAATAGCCAACTGTATGTTTGGGGGTCGACTTATACAGATAGTAAAGGTCTAACTCAGAACTTTGAGCTAAAAATCTTAAGGTCATTTTATATGCCAGGTCGACTTGTACACTGCGATTTACAGTAAGAACAGCTTTTGTTATTCTAAGGGAAGAATCTCTTTTCGAGTCATTCCTTAGTTGATATCTATTTAGAAGTTAAATTCAAAAGGTTTTTAAATGCTTTTAAAAGGATGATTTATATTGTATAAATCATCCTTTTCATCAAGGCGGACTGACAGTAAGGATTCCTTTGACTCTCTCTCTCTCTCTCTCTCTCTCTCTCTCTCTCTTTTTTTTTTCTCTCTCTCTTCATCCATCTCTATCAGCTATCATACATGGAAGGTCTCTATAGAAGGCATCCAGTGTCCACACAGATGTAATTTTTGCTGGATGGCTATGTGAAGAAGTCCAATTTTTTAAATAAATCTTTTTAAAATAAATTTTTTTAGGTTGTTGCAGAAATACTCATGTTTTCCCCACTTTAATTGAAAGTAAAAGCGCAGTAAGCATAGATTTATTTTTCCGATGCAGATAGCATTGGGGAACAAGTAACGTTTTGATAGACGGAACAAAACCTTTTTAATTTCCCAGTTTGATGCAAATGACGAACAGCCGTTGAAATTCTTCTACAAATTCTCGAGTTACTTTATATAAATCCATTTCAATAATGGGCCAAATTTGGTTGACATCAACCGCAGGAAGTTGTCTGCGATCCTCCTCAACTTGAATACCCTTGTCTCCGGTACGAGATTTTTAGAACCAATGTTGAGCCGTACATTAGTCGACAATCCCCTGACTAAATGCTCAGTTGATACTATGAAGTTTCCACAGATTTGTTCTATTTTGAACTTACACAATAAAATCACACGAGTTTGCGTTTTTTTTTCTTTTTATCTTTAATTCGACAACCTAAATTAATAACAATAATGAAAGAGAAACAATGGAAGGAATAAAACAGCCAAATCCCGAAAGAATCAAAACACTTGAACAGAAGGACATATTACAAGTACTTGGAAATAGTGGAAGTGAACACCATCAAACAAGCGAAGAAAAAAAAGATTACCTCAGGCGAATGAGAAAACATATCGAAATCAAGCTCTGCTGCAGGGATCTCATCAAAGGAATAAACACCATGTAAGATGTTCGAAACCATTCTAAAAATGAACAAGAGAAGAACTCAGACAAAAGGACAAGAAAGTTGATGACAATACACAAAGCCTTATTATATGCGAGAGATGACATTGACAGACTATCTGTCAAGAAAAGAAGGAGGACGAGGGCTCGCCAATATTTTTCTAGGACTGCATTCAAAAGAACAAAGAAAAACTAATTACACCAATCAGAAATAGCATTAGCAACATAAGCAAAACAACAAAAACTATGAAACTTAAATGGGAAGAAAAAAAAGATGTATGGATATTTTAAGCGACAAACAGGTGAAATTGCACACGAGATGAACTGGACATGATAACAAAAGATAAATCTCAAAAAAGAAACTGAATTTCTTTTGACAGCATCACAAAACAACGCCATTAGGGAGGTGCCCGTGGTGTAATGGTTATTGTCGTTGGAAATGGGCACTGCGACACGAGTTCAAATCCTAGACGGGACTGATTGCATTTCACATAGAACTAATACTCTTGGGGGAAGGTATGAATCCAATTATAATTGGATTCATACCTCAAGCTATGGATAAATAGTAGGGCAGACTGGGTTCTTCAGCCTTGGTGAGGCAACCAGAAAACTCTGAATTCAAACCTGAAAACCCCGCTTAGAAATTGATCTTGTGTCATATCCTGCCCGGGTGGAGGGGTTGGGTAAATAAGGAACAAATTCGGTTTTTTAAAGCTTTGTTTCCATTCCCCCAGTGTGGGTTAAATTTCTAATAATTTATTATTTTCACTATTGCTCCAGCGTTTGGTGTAGTATGTATTTATTGATTTTCATTTTAAAGTCTGTATGTGGTATTTTAAATTTCTTTTCAGTGGTTAAATATTATTGTAAGATGGTGAAATTTTGGAAATTGACTTTACTTAGTGCCTAGTCGTTACATTTTTATTTTCATTGAAATCGGAGGTATTTGATTTTTCACCGGGGGCGTTTGCTCCTTTTTAAATCCCGCTAATCGAACAGGAAACCGAATTTCATGGAGCTCATTGTCTTTCTCGTAAAATTTCACTTGGGAATAAATATTTTTTTTTTTATGTATCAAGTTTTCCCTTTTGTCCTATGTTCAAACAGAGACATAAATACACACACAGACGTTGGGCTTTATTATATAGATAAACCACCATTCCTGACATATACAAGTGCATATTGCACTATTATCATAAAGTTTAGTGAACTGCTGCGTAGTATCTGATTCACTTTTTCTCCCTCATTTTTGAAAACATTTCTTGAAGAGCATGCGTGCACAATAAAGAGGTTGCTCATATTTCCCAAACATTGTGCAAAAAATAGCATTGGGAAATGTTGAATCAATCAACGTTATAGACCGACAACTTTTCATGATCAACCAGGTTGACTTTCTTCCTTTGTTTTTATAAAAAGGACAAAATGAATGGAGAGGCACATAGCAGAAATATAAATACAAGAGTCATGATAATAGCTTACTTGTGACTACTTTCTAAATTTTCATGGGTCCAAATTTAAATCGGTGAGCCCAATATTTTAAGCTGAACACTATTATTTTATAAGTTTTCCTGTAAATTGTAAACCGAATATTTCAGACTAAGTGCTATTTTATTATACATTTATGGCCGATTTTTTGGACTGAATGCTATTTTACTATACATCGAGGGTTGATTATTTCAGGGTAAGCACTATTATACACTTTGAGCCCAATATTTTGGACAGTGTTATTTTAGAATACACTGAGCTTGATATTTCAGGCTAAGCACTATTTTATTATACACTGTAAAACTGATATTTCAGATAGACTGTTATTTTACGATAAATCATAAATCTGATACTTCGGACTGAACGTAACACTGTAAGTTTGATATTTCGGTCCGAGTACTATTTATGATATATCAATATTTCGGTTTCAAAGAGATCTGCAATTCTCGGCACTTTTTCATGGAATGATGGGATAGCTTTAAACAAAGATATCTGCAGCCGGGAGTTAAGTTTGAATGTGTTTTGTTCTCAATTCTTTTTTTTTTTTTTTCTTTTTAAGAAATGGAGCTTTAGAAGCAAATGTCTGATAAAATGTTTCTATATATCTACTGTATGGAAGGGTGAGATGCGTTAAGGGGCTAAAAACGCTTTTTGTCCAGACGCCTAAATCATTGTCAGTCCGTCCCTCTTTTCAGAGCTAAAAATGTCAAAAATAGTGTGAATAGATGTTTTTAAAAAGATGACTGCGCCCTTTTCGAAACAATTTGAGCAATAAAAAAAAACAATCTTTCGAAATGAGAACAAGTGATCTTGTTAAGTTTTTTTCTATGTTTGCAAAAAGGCATAAAACCTTCGATAAAAACTGTCCTCGCTTTTTTTTTCTTTTTTCAAATCGACTGACTGGAGTTTTATTACTCTGTGAATTATAAGATTTACGTTCAAGGTCGAAGATTGCATCTTCCTAACTTGTGTTTTAGCCGAATAAGCGTCGGAATTCCATTAATAAAAGGCGAAAATTGAACTGAATGTCGTCACCGACCAAAACGGATCACAAGTGAACTGACATATCTCCTTGTCCCATGAATAACAAATATGGTTATATTGTTCCGGATTCCCTATCGAATAGGCATGGATTGCGGTGTGGAAGTAATTTATTGTACTTGGACCGAGAACCTTTTTCCAAAAGAGTGAACATCGACTAAAACATTTTTCCCACAAATCAAACGCGCTTCGCTGAGGTTTTTTTTCTTGCTTCCCGACTCGTTTGTGTGTGTGTGTGTGTGTGTGTGTGTGTGTGTGCAATAGCCTATATAGATGGTAGCAAGAAAGTAATATCTGAAGAATGATTTGACGGGAAGAAAGAAGACTTGAAGTTTTCTGGTTGAAAGAGGGGATTCCGCGGCTCATCCAGTAAACATCTCACTCGTTTGGGCTTCCGACAGGGAGTTGATTTTTGGAAGAAAGTGAGCTTGGATTTTTTTGTCAAGTTTTATTTTATGCAACTTTTAATGTATATATTTACCCAGCCTCTCCGCCACATGCAAGATGCGACACATGATCAATTTTTAAGCGGAGTAAAGCTGGTTTGAATTCAAAGTTTTCCTTCTCTTAAACTGGTTGCCTAGTCTAGTCTTCTATTTACCCTTTGCGGAGGAATAAGAGATGTATTCATGTCTTTCCTAAGATCATAAGCGTGAAGGGAAACGTAAAAAGCTTCGTTCAGGATTTGAACTCGGGTCACCGTGTCCTTTCCATTTAACTGTGAGTTATTCATCTTGGAATATCTCAAGACAATTAGAATTTCATTTGTCAATAACTTGCGACAAGTTGTATCGTATTACGCTGCCCATTCAATAGAGAGTGATCACTGATTTGTCCCATTTGAAGTGATGAATCTCTGCTTCTCCCAGTGAATGAAGTGATCATAAACTTCTTCCATCAAAATTGGTGATACTGTTTTCTCGTTTTCGGAAAGAAAGTAATACGTTTTCAGAGTAATACTTTTTTGAGGAAGAAGGAATTGCTTTTTAGAAAGGAAGGAATACCCACTTTTTTATGGTGAGGAAGAATATCTTTTGAGGGTGGAAGAACAACCTTTTTAGAAAGGAAGGCAAAAATACACCCCTTCTCTCTCTTTCTACCCTCTCTCCCCCTCTCCCTATCGATAAGCCTAAACAATAAATAAAAAAGAAAGTGATGCCTCGTCAGCGGGGCTTAGAATACGTTGTTTATATTCCCAACAGAGGAGTAAGAATCCCTAAAAGGGGTATCTTCAGTATGAAACAAACTGTGTCTGATGAAGAGACTCCAGTTCTGGAGATCTGGGGAGTGTAAATGACCAATTCATAACCATTACTCCCAAGTCCACTTTGGTCTGGAGTGGCTGTAACTTTTAAAGTCCCATCCAGGGGTCAAATAAATTCATTTGAAAATTATTAGTTTTAGATAAATATACTTGATGCCATATTACTATATGTAAATTATTTGTATTGGGAATTGTTACTTGAAGCTATAATTGTTTACGAAGGATTGTTATGATAAGTTACTGGAAACAATATAACTGTGTGCAAATTATTTGCATAAAATAGGAATATGTTATATCATATAACTGTGTACAAAACCTCTTAAGAAACAACTACACAAATGGAAATAGAAGCATGCAATGAAAGTCATTCCCTAACCTCTTGGCCTAAAATAACCCTAGATGCATTAGTAAACAATTATAGCCTCAAGTTACAATTCTTTGTGTAAATAGTTCAGCTATATGATATCAATTATTCTTGTCGAATATAAATAATCTTTAAATAGATCTATTTGACCTGTAGATGGAAGCAAAACAGGTATTAGTACTCTGGATCAGAGTGGACATGGAAGTAATGGCAATAAAGGGATACTCCAGAGCTCCAGTTTAATTTCATACCCATAACAGCCCTTTATGTGGGAGGGGGATACAGTCAGCGTATTCTATACCTCGCCAACAAGGAAGTATATCTGTACGAGTGCTTTCTTGAGCGTGTATACCTATATGAGTGTATGAGTGAGGATGTTCCTGATATATATATGTATACATACATACATATATATATATATATATATATTGTGTGTGTGTGTGTGTGTGTGTAAGAAAGAAAGAAAGAAAGAAAGAATGAAAGAAAGAAAGAAAGAAAGAAAGAAAGAATGAAAGAAAGAATGAAAGAAAGAAAGAAAGAAAGAAAGAATGAAAGAAAGAAAGAAAGAAAGAATGAAAGAAAGAAAGAAAGAAAGAAAGAATGAAAGAAAGAAAGAAAGAAAGAAAGAGGTGTGGTCAAAAGAATAAACCAGAACAGGCATTCAATCGAGCGTTATGATTTCGAGCAAGACGACCCAGCCCAACAGCCGAAATGCCGTTACTGTAGCAAACCAAAAGTTTTCTCTCTGCAAAGCTGATCGCTGACAATAAAAAGAATCGACAAAATCCGATTATAAAATAACTCCAATATGTTGGGCATCCTAAAGAAAGCGTCAGTTGACCTCGACCACAACGTTAGCCATGTTTCAATGAATATGACTTAAAAGTCAGATATGAAATTAAACTTCTACAGTGTAGAGTCTATTATTTCTTGATATATATATACATATATATTTATTTATTTTCTGGTGATGTATCCGACTGTGCCAGCAACGCTTTCACGTCTTATTCGATATTATGTTTACACTTTTGTCTAGATGTCTAGACGGAATCTCGATACTTTTTGACCATCAGTTTTCTGCGAAACACAGGATGGTTTGGTTTGGTTTGTTTAATAGCTTATCAACCTTTATGGGTTATTTATTTCCAAAGCCATCCTTGTAGAAGAATAATAATGGTACTATTTAAACCATGGCTGGGTGGGATAAGATGGTTCATGCCTTTTCCTAGAGTATTAGTCCGAAAGTAAACCTAATAACGCGACCGGGGTTCGAACTCTCTAATAGGAAGTTGTTATCCAGCACGTTAGCCACTACGCTACGAACTATCCCCAAACAAGAATGTTCCAAGGCAGTATTTGAGGATTGATTTTTAGGGCATGTGAAACTGCCTGGGATTATTTTATACCAACATGTTAAGGAATAGTGTACATTGTACTTTTACATCTTATGTGTTGTTACTTTTGTTGTATAGCCGTAATACAACTATACGTATACATATACATATACAAATATAAGCGGAAACATAATCGAATATAATATACGAACTTCAATGAACGAACGAACACACTTCTATATAAAAATATATCTCTCATACTCGAAAGGGTTGATGTTGGTTGTGTGTGAGAGGTGGAGACGAAGAAAGACTGCTACATATTGACCCCCAAGTTCTTCTGACCATAGCAACACTTCTTTCGCATTCTAGCTAGGCTGCACAACCGTGGGTCACTGAGGGCCCAAAGCCCTCTGTCTGCCGCTGGCTCTCAATTCGGCATCTTGTCCCCAAATGACTCCAACTGCAACTCGAACTGCAACTCGAACTGGCTAACTCAAGCCGTCTGTAGCACCTGGTTATATAATTGTTTGACATCCACCTGCTTCCTGTGAGCGTACGCATCTGCACCGAATTCAACCACGTCCACAGGTCAAGGTGATATTCCGATATCTTCGACCGGATGAACCTGTTTCGCTGTTTTTCTGCTTATTTACACAGGTGCATCCCTTGATTGACGGTTCGGTCGAGGGTCAGTATATTACACTTTTTTTGCACATGGTTATATGATATCACGTATTCACATCGAATGCAAATAATTTTCAAACAGATCTATTTGACACCCTGCAATCATTACACCTGACGTTTGAACGGACATGCCAATTCTCTTGGTGAGTTAATTATTGTAACTCTACGGTAGCATTCTCTATTCCCATCAAAATTAGCCCTCTCCTGCATTCTA
This sequence comes from Sepioteuthis lessoniana, assembly GCA_963585895.1. Lineage (NCBI taxonomy): Eukaryota > Metazoa > Mollusca > Cephalopoda > Myopsida > Loliginidae > Sepioteuthis > Sepioteuthis lessoniana. The sequence continues at coordinate 15,447 of CAUZXS010006549.1, forward strand.
ATCTGAACCTTCATTTCACTTAAAAGAAATACGACGATGAAGTTACCCATCAAAAATTTTGGACTGTGAAAAATTCACTGAAATAAGTGTTTCATTGGAAAGAGACTATTTTTTAGTAAATGCAGCTTCTGTGTTTTTAGTTTTTTTGACACCAATTTTTGATTAAAAGAGTAAGTTTTCTAAACTCGACTCATACACGAGTATACACGAAAGATAAATATACCAACACACATAATCCCTTATTGGCCAGGAGGTCTGATGGTTTTCACGTCGCCATTTTTGTCTATGTTGGCTCGACTCACTTGACAATTTTATCTTCCTCTCGTCATGAAGGTCTTTGGAGGGGACTGTTCTAAAGGTCTTAACTACAATCGGTATCACTGTCACCCTCATGTTACAGTTTTTTTTGGTTTTCTTTGCTCTCAGGCAAAACCCAAGTATTTGTCTATCTTTCCGATTTCTTTAATTTTCACTCAATGATCCGCAAAGAGACAATTTCTTTTCTTCGTAATTAACAATAAGTCTTGTCTTCTGGTTAGAAATTGGTGATCCATTTGTATCCCAGAGAATTTGATGCACCTCTTTTTTTTACGACCGATGCTGGTTTGTGCCTATACCATTCGTAAATGTGGCCAAATTTTTATTTATTGCAATATTTCCAGTGGATCACTTTTCCCTCTCATTCATACTTAGTCATCTATTCATTTTGTGCCAGTTTGCTGCATTCGTTAACCGTTTCGTCTTTGTCACCACATAATCGACATTTACGGTCCATTGACATAATTAGTTCTTGTGGCAATATCTTGGGCCGCTGATTCACTTTGTCCCTTCAGGTTTCTCCTTCGTAGCCATGTCAATTCATACACTTGTTTTTCTTCCCATTTCTTGGCAACTGTTTTTACTATTATAATTCTTGACAGTAGGAAACGGTGCATATGGAAGAAAATGATTAGGTGAGTGGTAATTTGAACCAGCTTCTTTACCAACTAGGTTACTGGTATCATTGAATCCTAACTCACACTTATTGATTAAGGATTTTGTTTTCACAGTTTGTTATCATTTATTTCAAGCTTTCAAATTAAAGACGAAAAAAAATTTGAACAATTTCCTAGTATAAGTTCAAAATAAGACGTAAATCAACAGCAAGTGCACGTAAAATCAATCACTCATTTGGTCAAGGAACTGAAAATGTACAACTTCATATTGGTTCCAAAAACGAGACGAGACGAAGTGCTATCAGAGGGGGTTAGAATACACTGCCGGTATCTCCTTCAGAGGAATGATCACCCTCGAAAGAATGTTCTGGGTATGATACAAAACTGGAGTTTGGGAGACCTGGAAAGTGTGGTGTACCCCTTCATTGCCATTGCTCCTCGGTCAACTTAGTACTTGTTAGGGTCGCATCTGTGAATCAAATAGGTAATATATGAGTTTAAAATGGAGCGTAAATCAACAGTAAGTGCTCACATTATCAACCACATATTTGGCCAAGGAACTGTTAAAGAATGTACAGCCCAACATTGATTTTAAAAGATTTTTTTTATCGAAAATAAGGATTGACGACGTTTTTCTGCAATTAACAAGCTGAAAGCCTTTACTGAAGCAGACGGACGCAAAATATCTTGAGATGTTACAGAGGAACTAAAAGATAACTATTTAAAGAGTTAAAATCCTATCTGGATGTTCTTTAGAGGAGCACTTGAACGACAGAAATCTAACCAAATGTCTGTTCTCGTAAAGCAATTGCTTCAATCGGGTTTTCCTTCTTTCTTGCAACTATTTCTGTCGTTTTTTTTTTTAATTTTCTTTCGTCTCCGTCGACTAGCAGGCTATAAACAAAAAACAAAACAAACAAACGTGGATACCATATTTTCATGAACATATCTTTCCTTTCACCCTTACTTCTCTCCATGGGAAATGTGGTGTTGCTGCGTTCCCGCCAGTTTATTCTGAGCGATGACAACTTCTGATAGACGTCCGTCTTTTTTTTCTTCTTTTTTTACTACCATTCCCCGACCAATAACCCGTGGAATTATCCCACGTGTATGCGAAGGTAAGACAGACCGACAGAAACATATGCAAACCAGCCAAGCGCGCACACACACACACACATATATATATATATATATCACGCTAAACGGAACGGTTATCGTCGGAAATGGAATCGACAAGCTGGGTTCAAGCCCTAGATGATGCTGATTGTGTTTCTCGTCGTGTTAATACCCTTGGGAAAAAGTCTAAATCTATTTCTTTTTCCTTCAGCTACGTGTAAATATGTGTGTATGAGAGAGTGTGAATGTGTAGATGAAGGACAGTGTGAGTGAGTGCTTTTGTGAGTATATATGGGTGTACGTGTGAGAGTGTGTAGAAATGTATATGTGTGGTGGGAGATTGTGAGTTTGTACCTGTATCTGCACGAAAGAAAGAAAGAAAGAGAGAGAGAGAGAGGGGGGGAGAGAGAGGGGGGGGAGAAAGCGAGCGAGCGAGTGTGTGTGTTTATATAGACACGTGTGTCTCTATGTATATGTATGTGTATATGCGTGACAGTGTGAGAGTGTGCGTGAGCGTGTGATAGAGTTTACGGATAAGTGTGAGAATTTCCAGTGTGTGTGTAGGTGTGTACGTATAAAAAAGAGATAGATAAAGAGATAAAGAGAGATAGAGAGAGTGTATGTGTGAGTGTGCGTATGTGTGCGTGTGCATGTGAGAAAGAGAAAGATAGAGAGAGAGAGAGAGAGAGAGGGGGGGGTTCATTTTAGTGGCTGAGCGAAAGAAAGAAAGAAAGAAAGAAAGAAAGAAAGAAAGAAAGAATACTGTAAATAAATTCATGGTCCATTTTAGATAATTAATAACGACCCTTTTTTATTTTAGATATGAAAGGAAAAGAAATATATTCAAGTATATTTAGTCAAATAGCAATCATATAGCAATGCTAACTTTCAGTACATCAGCCATTTTCTTGAATACAGTGATAAATAAATTTCTTAAGATATTCTTGAGATGTTTATACTTAAAAGATAGCTGGACTTATTTGAATAGAAATATTTTAGAAAATGAGGCTTGTTGAATAAACTCATCATTTAACATCTCCACAGTTAAAAAAACAAAGCTAAAAGAAATTGACGTCTTAAACAAAAGAAGAAAATAAATGAAAAATCAAAATAGACATTTTGTGTTTAGAATACAGTCTCCTTTTATATAGCACCATCACAGATTCTTGCTCTCTGATATTTTACAAGCTGTACATACTCGAGTATTAGTCAATCTAAAATATTGCTCAAGTTATGGAGGCGCTCGTAGTGTAATGGTTATTGTTGTAGAAAATGTAGACGGGGACTCGAGTTCAAAACCTGGACGGGGCTGTTAGCATTTCACATAGCACTAATACCCTTAGAAAATATATGAATTTAACAATTCTTCCCCCAGCTACGAGTAAATAATAGGGCAGACTGAGTTCTTTAACCTTCGTATGGCAATCAATCTCGGGGAGGGAAAACTCTGAATGTAAACCTATAAAACTCCATGAGTTGAATCCTGTTCCTGAGGTGAGATTAGCTAAATACATATATTGCTCAACTTTTGTCGTATTGGAAAAGTTGGTCCAAGAGAAGATATCTATTCCACTCACCAAAGACCAGTAGTAGCATTAGTATCCGTGATATGCTAACATTAAACACAACTGAAGGAACGACAAAATAAACTAATTTGTACATAAAAAAATATTTAATATTTAGATTCCCTTGGCCTAGTGAGTAGAGGGCCCGCCAATGGGCCGGGAGACATGGGTTCAATCCCAGATCGCGTCACACCAAACACTTTAAAAATTGTACTTGATACCTCCTTTCTTAATACTCAGCGATATAAGGTACGTATCAAGAGTAAAGTGGAGCAATCCTGGGAAAGGAGTAGCGCCCTCCCCGACAGTAGCTATTGAAAAGGGAGCCTTCTGGTCGCCCTCGACTACAATCGCCAACTTTACTTACGATTCAATAAGTTTCCAGACTTTTTTGTACAGGAATTTAAAATTGGCGTAGACTCTTGAAAATTTACTATGTTATTGCTATACATCTTATGAGATGACTGATCAATTTTTATGATTTCACGTTCAAATGAACAGCTACCGCAGGAATTGGAATACATCCTACTAAAGCCTGATTGTCACGGCTGGTGAATTTCAAAAATGCAATCTGGACGTAAGGACACTTTAGAAGAATGATATGCAATAAAATTCTGTTTTAAACTTGAAAAAATGTCACAGAAACGTATGGATTGCTTTTGGAACATCTTGCATGAATCGAGCATCAGTTTTTGAGTGGCATAAGAGATTCAATGAAGGCAGGGAGTCTGTGAGGGATAATGAGAGGTGTGGGAGGAGTAAGCAAGTCAATACACAAGAGTTGATTAGCCAAAGGGTTAGGGTTAGAGTTACTACGTTGTGGTTTTAAGGGTGTTCAGGAAGAGATTCCGTCGGAAGAGGCCAGCACTCTTCAAATCGGGTCAGTGGCATTTCCACCAGGACAATACACCAGTCCACAACTCCATCCTTGTCACAGACTATTTAAGCAAGGTGGGCATCAAGATAGTTCCTCAGCCTCCAGACGTTAGTCCCTGTGACTTTTGGTTATTCCCAAAGCTCATAGGCTGTCGTTATGAGACAATTGAGGAGATGAAAGAGGCTGTAACGAAAGCCATTGACACGCTCACATAAGAGGACTTCCATATGGCCTTCCAGAAGTTGTTGGAACGGTACAACAAGTGCATTGCAGCCGGAGGAGATTACTTCGAAGGGGACTAGAGTTTCATCAATAAAAGTGCCCATACGAAAAAAGTCTGGAAACTTATTTAATGATCCTTGTACCTGTGGTATTTAAAAAAAAGAAAGAAAATACGAATGTGACCCAACTGATAAAAAATATACCCATATTTTTCCGTGAATATGGAAGGAGTACAAAATAGAAAAAAAAGGCTTACTTGACAAGTATGGTTAATATCGCCTTGTGGCTTCACAACTTCCGACCAGAGTAAAAGACGGAATCTCAGTTGTTCAAAGAGCAGAGGCAAATAAAAGGCAAGAATAGATTTCTGAAACCGCCATGTGATACCTCGTGAAGATTCTAACGGACATGCCCACTGTCCAAGTGAGATAATTAATTATTGTCTCTTGACAATGGCCACGAAATTACTAAACTTATAGAATTCCTTCTTGAAAGGAAAGCTTCCTCCGGTCTCTCCATTTATGCTTTTAATTTCACACTTATAAACAAGTTTCTTATTAATAGATCCACACTAATTTTTTGCCTGTAAATAGGTCTTGTATTTGTTCAAATATTTATTGATAGTACTCTCTGTTGTGTAATTCTCAAAATAATTTTGCCCTATCAGCGGAGCTTAGAATACACTGACTGTATCCCTCACTAATGGATAAGACCCCACCCCACGAAAAGGAGCGTTCTGGGTATGAAGCTAAATTTCATCTTATGGTTAGGCTCCTGTCCAGGAGATCTCGGAAGTGTGAAGCGCTTCTTCATTGCCATTACTCCAGGTCCCACTGACCCCTTGCAGTAGTTAGGGTCCTACATTATATGTATAAGATAGGAATATTTGATATATATCATATAATCGTGTATAAAAACTCTTAAGAAACTATATAAAAAGAATAAAAATATAAACGAGCAATACCCTCACTTCTAATCATAAAATAACCTCAAACAGAATGACATGCCGTTAAAATCAATCAATAAATGTGACTATAGAAAGTAAGTAAATTTTTCTTTTTTATTTTGACTAGAATGGCAAGACCCATTTATGATTTTGAGTAGAAATGGAATCCCAAATGACTTACAAGTTTGGTAGCTTTTCGAAATAGCAGTGTGACTTCGAGTTTTCAGGTTTGGTTTGATTTCTTTGTTTAATGTTATATCAACCTTCGTAGGTTATTTATTTTAAGAGTTGTAGTGCTGTTTAATCCATGATTTTCGAGGGGAGAATAAAATGGTTCATGGGTTTCGTATGAGTACAAATTCGGAAGTGAAAGTAATATCGCGACTGGAGTTCGAAATCGTTTATTGGGATCTCGCAGTCCACTATGTTACCCATTACACTACGAGAACTCCGTCGGCTTTTCAATCACTTTGATCAACAAGATTGTAAAAGGATAGAGAAAAAAAAGATCTTATTAAAAAAAATTAAGTTTATTAAAAAAGTTGAATATTCAGTTGCAGAAAGTAATTTATCTTTATTTATTCCTGATTTTAATTATCAAAGTCAAACAATTAGAAGTAAATTGTATATTAAAATGCTTATAAGCAGTATCATATATATATATATATATATATATATATATATATATAGAGAGAGAGAGAGAGAGACAGACAGACAGACAGACAGACAGACAGACAGACAGATCTAAGTTATACTAGCGTAGAGACATAGTCAAGATACTTGGTAACTGTTTCTCGCTAATGCAATCATAAGGTCAATCCTCGTCAGATCATAAAACTATG
>CAUZXS010006550.1:0-80000 GCA_963585895.1 Sepioteuthis lessoniana
CAGCCGACTGGACGGTTCAGTTACAATTAAAGACAATAGAAATTCAAGGTTAAAATTCGTCGGGGCTACATCCCGTATCGGCACAGGGCTGCTGTATGTAGGTTCGAGCTGGTCGTCCTGCCTTTGCTCGTCCATGTGAAGGGGTCCACTGGAGTACATCACATATTAATTCGTCCCTACTTCTCCAGCAGTGTCCCGTATGTCTGGTTCGCTTAATTTTGATAGTTTTCGTGATGGGTGGTAGGTGGCCGTACAGCAGCAGCTTTGTGTGGTGTTGCCTCCTGGACTTTTTCAAAATTGCTCGCAGCATTCTTGTGTAGTTGCCGTCAAGCTTTTTCTCTATCCGTTTTGTTAGCTTCCATGTAGTGCATCCTTATAGCAGTATCGACACGACCGCTGCTTGGAAAAAAACTGCGTTTCATTTTATCGGTCAGGTCTGACTTCCATATGACCGCTTGTCTATCGATAGCTGTCCATGCTTTTGTTAGTTGCGTGTCGATGTCTTTTTCGGTTGATGAGACACTGCTTCCTAGGTAGGTGAACTTGTCAACTAGTTTCAGAGAGCTACCGCCAAGTGTGGAAGCGTCGACTCTTTGATTAAAGCACATGTATACCGTTTTATGTGCATTGACAAAAAGGCCAATGCCTGCGGCGGTTCGTTCCAGACTATGCAGTAGTGTTTTGGCTTGGGTGGGTGCATTTCCATATGACCGATAGCTGTCCATGCCTTTGTTAGTCACGTGTTGATGTCTGTCTCAGTTGATGAGACACTGCTTCCTAGGCAGGTGATCTTGTCTACTAGTTTCAGAGAACTACCGTTTAGAGTGGGGATTTGATAAAAGCATATATATTCCGTCTTGACATGGACGCCTATGCCTGCAGCGGCTCGCTCCAAACTTTGTGGCAGAGTTTCAGCTTGGGCGGGTGCATTTGTCTGAAGCGTTATATCATCGGCGTAGTCGGCGTCCGTAATTGTATCTTCTGGGTATCTTCTGCTTCTTTCCTTTGTTAGCTTGAAACCGTTTTCTTTCATTTTATCAATAGAAGTTCTAAGCACGTAGTCTAAAAGAATAAAACTAACTAAATAAATAAATAAAATAAAAAAGGCTGCTAATTATTTCTTTTCATGCACATGGGAGCGTTACAAAAATATAGATAAAACCTTGTGTAGTTGGTTTGAATTCAGGGTTTTGCTACACCGAGACTGGTTGCCTAAACGAGGCTAAAGAACCTGGTCTGCCCAACTACAGGGTGGAACGATAAAATTGTCGCCCTAGAAAAGACGACATGATTCCATTTCCGTTTAATGAAAATCGGTCTTCTTTTTTTGTTGCAGACCATCAACGAGTTGGCCAGTTGTGTACAAATCCCAAGAGCGATAGGAGCCTTCTACAGGGTGGAACGATAAAATTGTCGCCCTAGAAAAGACGACATGATTCCATTTCCGTTTAATGAAAATCGGTCTTCTTATTTTGTTGCAGACCATCTACTAGTTGGCCAGTTGTGTACAAATCCCAAGAGCGATAGGAGCCTTCTGTCATGTCTGAAAGTGACACAATGTTCAACGAGCGAGATCGGAGATGCGCCGCTGTACAACTCATGTTCTCTACCGATCCAAGTTATGACAACAGGACCATTGCCAGCACCCTCAAAATGCAAATCCGGACAGTTCAACGTGCCCAGGGTGATGAAAACAAAATTTCCGGCTACGGTTATGGTCTTTGGTGTTGTTTCAATGTAGGCCACATCATGCCACCTTACATCTTCGAAGTCGGTTTGAAAGTCAACACCAAAGTGTACCTGGATGTGCTGAAGAGTTTGGTGATCCCATGGTGCAATCAGATGGCCAGTGGCAGACCCTGGATGTGGCAGCAAGACTCGGCGCAGGCCCACAAGTCCAAAGAGACCCAGGCTTGGCTTCAGAAGGAGTGCTACGACTTTGTACCCTTCTCTCACTGCCCCCCCTCCTCTACCGACCTGAACCCACTGGACTACTTCGTTTGGTCATACGTCGAGAATATCACCAACATGACCTCCCACAACACCAAACCTAGCCTGATGGCCGCCATCCTCCGAGTATTCGCCGAGCTCCTGCCGGCGCTTGTGGAAAAGGCATCCTCCCAGTTCCGGATCCGTATCGAGGGGGTGATTGTGGCTGAAGGTGGCTACATTGAATGGATGTCAGCTCTACTACATAATCAAGTTAGCTGAATTGATTTTTTTGAATAAAAGTTTTAAAATAAAGCTGTAGTGTTGTTTTCTTTAGGACGACAATTTTATCGTTTCACCCAGTACTACCCATATTTCTCTATATTTTGCTGCCTTATGCCTGACTTGCTTATGATGGCTGGCCTATCGTGTAGCGCTATCTCTAGTAAGCTTATCTCACATCTATCCACTCGTATAATGAGTTCGATATTCACTGGTTGTCCAACAATTGTGGATTTGGGCCAGATTAAGCAAAATTTTGGTGCTTTATCCTTATGCAGTGGTTCGTAAACAATTTCAATTACATCGAGTTTGATCCTCACTGATTTTCTAATACTACTGGTCAGTAGGCCAAGCTAAACTAAGCTGGCGAGAAAGCTAAATTGATAAATATGAGCAAATTGAGAAAGACGTTAATGGGTTAACAGAGATTTGTGTGTGTGTCGTTGGGCAGCAGTCCTTCATTTTAGCATGTTTGATTAAATAATAAAGACAAATTTTGTCAATAATTTCATTTGGATCCTTTCAAGTTTCCTGACGAGTTCGTTGATTTTAAATTGATATTGGTAGATAAATTTACCGAAATTGTCCCGAGCACTTTCGGCCTTTCATAGGCCATCAGTGGTTGTATAAAGAGAATTTTTTTTTATAACATGACAAAAATTAAGTACACGCAAAGTTTAGATTAAACTAAGATGTCGAGGACATCGAACGAATTTAAAACAGAACCCTATCAACGGATATTATCAAGAGAAAAACTTCAAATCTCTTTACACGTGCAAACAAACACTGATGAAGAGCTGTGAAAGGTCCACAAGCGCTCGGGACAATTTTGGTAAATTCATCTACCAATTCCAACCAAAAAACTTGTAAGGAAACTTGAAAGGATCCTAATAAAATTATTCAGACAAAATGTGTCTTTATCATATAATCAAACATGCTTATATATATATATATATATATAATATAATATATACCGGTCTAATACCTATGGAAAAGGTATGAACCCCCTTATACACTCAGTTATTTATTGACTATCTTATTTACCCAACCCCTCCGCTCGGGCAGGATATGACACAAGGTCAATTTTTAAGCGGAGTTTAACAGGTTTGAATTCAGAGTTTTCCTTCTCTATACGCAACTAAGTCGAGTCTGACGCCAAATCTCGAGTGCTCTGTCGGTGAGACTCATACACTACCAGAGAGGTAACCTCCCACTAAAATAAGAGGATGTCCTAAATATGATACTAAACTGTATCCAATGTTGAAGCTCGAGTTCTGTAGATCTGCCATTACTCCCAGGTCCACTTGGACTTGTTGAAGTAATAGTATCTATGAGGATCCCATCTATGGGTCAAATAGATCTGTCTAAAAATGATTTTTATTCGATAGGAATACTTGATCCTATTTACCAACCCCTCCACTCGGGCAGGATATGACACAAGGTCAAATTTTTAAGCGGAGTTTAACAGGTTTGAATTCAGAGTTTTCTTTCTCCTAGACTAGTTGCCTCACCAAGGCTGAAGAACCTAGTCTGTCCTACTCTTTACCCATAGCTGGAGGGAGAATAATTGGATTCATACCTTTCCCAAGGGTATTAGTGCTCTGTGAAATGCAATCATTCTCGTCCAGGATTTGAACTCGTGTCGCCGTCTCCATTTCCTACGACGATAACCATTACACCACGGGCACCTCCTATTGACTATTACCACTTTTCTTCAAGAATGACTTTGGCATTAAATATCCCACAAGGGTTGATATGCCAGTAAAAAAGAAAGCAAACAAAATGATAATGGGTCGAGAGATAAAGTAGAAATTGACTTGTTTTTCAGCGATTAGCAAGCGTAGCATTAAACCTCTATATAGAGTTTTGTTTTAACTTCCAAATATGTGGCCTTGAGCCATACTATACCAAGCTCAATAAATAACGTTACCTAAAAATCAATGAATGCATATAATGACACTGGGGAAGTTTGTGCCCTCATTTAACCTATATGATAATAAAAACAAATTTTTGTGCCGAGAGAATGCTAAAAATCCGATGACCCCCTTTTTGGATGGATAAATAAATGAGAAAAGTACGATCCTAAAAGATGGAAATGGGGAGATCGCGGGGAGTTGATAAGTGGGCGTGGGACGCGACAGAGGATATACCCTCGGAGTGGAATGCTCTTCGGGAACCGGTCAGGAAATCTATTGAGCTGAAGCTCATTAGGAACCTATGTGTGAGTGTCGAGCATGAGTTGGAATTGTGTGCGGTGAGGGTGAGGTTTGTGGGAAGCGGCAATGGGTGGGAAGTGGCCCTGAGTGTTGATCGTTTAAATTTGTGGGGGAACTGAAATGACTGCAATACACACGATGATCTGTCATCAAAATAAGTGAAAGAAAAGCAGAGTGGGAGAGAGATGGAAAAAGGATGAAAGTTAGGAGAGAGAAGGAAAAAAAAGGAAACAAAAGACAAGAGAGAGAGAGGGGAATAGATAAAGAGAAAAGGAGAGGGAGAGGGGATAGAAAGAAAAATGTAAAGAGAGAAAAGGAGCAAGCGAAAGAAACGGGAAAATAAGAAAGGAAAATAAAAAATGTAATAGAGGAAAAGGAAAGAAAAGACATGGGGGGGGGGCAAGAGAGAAAAAAAAAGAAAAAAGATAGGCAGAGAGAGAGAGAGAGAGAGAAATAAAGGAAACAAAAAAGAAAGGAGAGAGAAAGAAAGGGAAAAAGAGGAGATAAAAAAGAAAGAGAGAGGAAGAAAAGAATAAAGAGAATAAATTGAGAGGGTGGGGATAGAAAGAAAAAAGTAAAGAGAAAAGGAGAAAACAGAAAAGAGAATAAATGAAAGGAGCGAGAAGGACAGAGGGAGAGAGATACACAGGAAGAGAGATGGAGAGAGATAGATAAGGGAAGAGAAAGAGATAGAGAGATAAGCGAAGAGAGATAGAGAAAGAGAGATAGATAAGGGAAGGGAGATAGATATCGAGAGAAAATGGAAGAGAGAGCGAGAGAGAGATAGAGAACGGAATAAAGAGAGAGAGAGAGAGAGAACGGAAAAGACAGAGATAGATAACGTGGGAGAGAGAGAGAGAGAACGGAAGAGCGAGAGAGGAGGAGGATAGAGAACTGAAGAGAGACACAGAGAGAGATAGAGAACGGAAGAGCAAGAGATAGAAAGAACGGAAGAGAGACAGAGAACGGAAGAGAGACTGAGAGAGAGAGAGAGAGAGAAAGAGAGAGAAAAAGAGAGAGAGATAGAGAACGGAAGAGAGAGAGATATAGAGAACGGGAGAGAGAGAGATAGAGGAATATAGAACGGATGATAGAGATATAGAACGGAAGAGAGAGATAGAGAGAGAGAGAACGGGAGAAAGAGAAAAGACGACCTAAATTAAAACTGATGAAGCGTGTCAAGCTAAGATGATTAGTCTTTTTTTCCCGTTGATTCTTCGTTATTTTAACCTAAATCGATATTGCTAAGCGTAATTGATTGTTCATAGATACGAGTTTCAACTTTCTTATTGGAGGTCAAGTAAACACTTATGAATATAGATGTCGGGGTGAATATCTAAAAATAAAACTTCGCTATACACAATTTTGAATCCATTATTTGCGCCATTACACTTGTTTGATAGATTTGGTTGTAATTCATATCATATCAAACCTCGCGGATTATTTAAAGCCAGATCCCGTTGAAATATACATATATATTACTAGCTGTACCCGGCCACGCGTTGCTGTGATTAAATGGGAAAAAACGCGTTGCTGTTTGTTTAAATGGGAAAAAAAGAAAATGCAAGTTTCTAATATGTTTAATTTTCCAGTACTTGTGGTATAAAACTGGAGATTATCGGTTAGTAACAAACATTTACATTTTCATTTATATAGGTCTTTGGATATTAAGTATGTAAAAACACGTCCGTATTCGAATAAAATACGCTCACAAAATTTTAAACCAATTCAAAGAAAGAAAAGTGATTAAAGCAGAAAAAAATTCTCGTGTAAAATTCTTGGAAAACGGTTTAAGAAAGAGAACATTTTAATGGATGTCTTTCGTTGAAGAATGTTGAAAAAAGAAAAGAAAATATTTTGTAAACAATTCGTTAGAATAAAAAAAAATTTACTTACTACTGAACCAACGAAATATGGTTTAAAGTTTAGTGTCTCTGTTTAATTCAACCAAAAAAGAAAGAAAAGTGACTAAGCAGAAAAATAAATCACGTGTAAAATTCTTGTTTACCTTCACAATTCGCGTTCGGCTTTTCTCGGAGAAAAACGACTTATTAAAAATATTTTTTTTTAATTATTGCAATATTTTTGGATAATAAGTATATAAAAACTCTCCTGAATTCGAATAAAATACTCACAGAAAATTTTAAACCAATTAGTGGTATAAAACTATCGGTTAGTAACAAACATTTACATTTTTATTTATATAGATATGATTTGTGAGCGAATAACTTGTTGGTAAGATTTTTAAACGATCCAGGGATTATTTGTTTGCACACAGTTAAATTGTTTCAGGTATTGTTATCTAACACTAATAATTCTATTTAATATTAATCATTTGTTTGTACACATTTAAATGGTTTCAAGTATTGTTATCAAACACTAATAATTCTATTCAATGTTAATCATTTGTTTGTACACAGTTAAATGGTTTCAAGTATTGCTATCTAACACTAATAATTCTATTTAATATTAATCATTTGTTTGTACACAATTATTTTGTTTTATTTTTGAAGAAGAAATTCTGTTTTAAACTTGGAAAAAATGCCGCCACAGAAACGTATGGAATGCTTCAGACTGCTTTTAAAGCATCTTGCATGAATCGAGTATCAGTTTTTGAGTGGCATGAGAGGTTCAAGGAAGGCAGGGAGTCTGTGAGGGATGATGAGAGGTGTGGGAGGAGTAAGGAAGTCAATACACCAGAGTTGATTGGCCAAAGGGTTAGGGTTAGGGTTACTATGTTGAGGTTTTAAGAGAGTTCAGGAAGAGATTCCTTAGGAAGAGGCCAGCACTCTTCAAATCGAGTCAGTGGCATTTCCACCAGGACAATGCATCAGTTCACAACTCCACCCTTGTCACAGACGATTTGACAAAGATGGGCATCAAGACAGTTCCTCACCCTCCCTATTGTCCTGACCTTGCTCCCTGTGACTTTTGGTTATTCCCTAAGCTTAGAGGCTGTCGTTATGAGACAAATAAGGAGATGAAAGAGGCTGTGACGAAGGTCATTGACACGCTCACACAAGAGGACTTCCATGGGGCCTTGCAGAAGTTGTCGGAACGGTACAACAAGTGCATTGCAGCCGGAGGAGATTACTTCGAAGGAGACAAGAGTTTCATGTGTGTACTATCAATAAAAGTGCCCATACGAAAAAAGTCTGGAAACTTATTTAATGATCCTCGTATATCGTTCACTTTCAGATTAAAACCCATTAGATGTATTATACCATTCAATAAAAAATTTAAAAACATTTGTAGTATTGAAGGCGTCTCGCAGAAAGTTAGTGGAGATGAAGAGACAGATAAGAGGTTGTTCATGCAAAGAAAATTTCACTTGTTTTATTGCCAATATCACAACATCCCTCTGGACCTGTCTCAAAAACAGAAATACGAATTATTCCAAGCTGATTAAGGAAATTTGGTTAAGTTTACTTGGGTTTTATGGCATATTAACCATTATAAATTATTTAATGCCAAATCCTATATATATCTTAATTAAATTACCATGACCAGAAAATCCAGCAAATACCCACATGCGACATACGGAACAGCTGTTTCGACCTTATTAGGTCTCATCAGCAGTGCATACCATAATCTCCACCACAAGAGATCGATCCAGCAACACCAGAATTCAGAAACCGAACTTCTACCGATGGGTCACCAATTCATGCCACACATAAACGATGCCAAATCAACTTGTCATGGCAACCGCATGATCATTTGTATCTTGAAAGGACGTTTTTACCTTACAGAGGACACGTCCATCTCTAGGGCCACGTCTTCCCAAGTAGGTGTTTGCTGGATTTTCTGGTCATGGTAATTTAATTACTATAATATCAATTCCTCTATTAAATATAATATAATTTGTAAACTCATTTTGTAGATAAATTTTTAAATGAGCCTGACCTCATTCTTTGTTTTTGCACACAGCTAAATGGTTTCGAGCATTCCTATGTAACACTACTAATTCTATTTAGAATTAACCATTTATTTACGCGCATTTAAATGAGATATATATATATATATATATATATATATATATATATATATATATATATGTCATCCACAGTCAGACTGTTTCGTTGTATCACAACTCTTCAGTGTGGCTAGACACGTAAGACGCTTGAAGCTGAGATCGAAACCCGCCCAACTTTACGTTAGACTTAGTATCAGACCGCTCGGCCAACAAGCGTACCAAGTTATTAAGTTGCAGCAGCAGCGTTCGTTTGTTAACATTTTATACCTTACCGGGTACCAGAGTGCTCAATTCATTCGAAGAGCTTTGCAAAGTGAATAGTTAGTTGGTAAATTCATTTTAAATGAGTCAAAACGAATTAGTTTGCACACTAATATAACTGTTTCTGCAGTTGAATGGTTTCAATTATGGCTATCAAATACTTATAATTCTATTCAATATTACTTATTTGTTTGCACACAGTTAAGTAGTTACAAGTATTGCTATTTAAGACTAATTATTCTATTCAACGTTACTCATTCGTTTGCAGTTTAATGGTTCCAAGTATTCCTATGTATCACAAACAATTTAATAAAATATCAGTCATTTGTTTACACACAGTTAAATGATTACCAGTTTGACTTCAATTAAGCCAAAGTAATTTGTTTGTCCACAGTTTAATAATGTACCCTTATCAATGTATAAAATTTCAATGATTTTCAATAATTAAATATTTCATACTTAGTAGCAATATCAATGTTTTAAGAGCCAATTTTAGACAGATAAACACTACATCATCTCAAACACATCTGTTTGACCCGTTGATAAACCTAGCAGGTACTATGAACCTGGGGGCTTAGAATAAAATACATTTTGTTTGGTTTCTTTGTTTAATGGCATATCAACCTTTGTAAGTTATTTAATGCCAAAGCCATTCTCCGAGAAGAACAATAGCGGTACCATTTAACCCTTAGCTGGGAGGATAAGGAGGGTTATACCTTTCCCAAGGGTATTTTCCCCGAAAGTGAACATAATAGCGCGAATGGAGTACGAACTCGCTTACTACGATTCCGCAGTCCATCGCTTTAACCAATACACCACGAGGACGCCCCCCCCGGAATAAAACAAAATACCATAATTTAAATCACTGACACAAATTTTGTTCCAGGAGTTATTTCTTAATTTTTAAAGTTTATACTGTTTTTCTGCCCTGAATAATGCAATTTAGAAATTAACCTTTATTCTATTTAAAAGAGACAAATTTTTACATTTTCATAACATCTAAATCAAAAATGAAATGAATTTATACTAAAATTGAACAAAAACATTTTAAAACGACTAATTTTTGGACAGTTACTACTAATGTAAATTACTTCCACGTATTAGTCCCCCAAATAAAAGTCTGCTAGCCTGTTATCGTTTTACGCTCCGTTGGAAAACATAAGCAAAGTTTGAACAGAAAACTCCGTATAAAAAAAAAAAAAAATTTGAAATAACACTTTCTGCCTAGAAACAAGAAAACCTAAAATTTGTTTATTTAAAAAAAAAAAATTTTTAAATGTCATTTTTTGTATATTTGTATTTTACAAAATTATTTAATGCAGATAAAATATTTTCTAAGTTCTATCAACAACTCAATATTGAATTTACTGATAATGTTCAGGAAAATCTCTGAATTTGAAAATTTCATTGCCTGGGTCACAAAATCAAAGTTTGAAGGGAATAAGTTTTGTTTTTTTTTTAAGTATGGGATAATTTTTTAAAAATTTAAACGCAAACAGCATTTTCAGTTGGGTTTCGACATTTTTTAGGGTTAGGTCAGTTAACTTAAACCAAAGGCAATGTTTTATACTGTACCCAATGCTATGTATCGTCATATTTTATGAACGCTTTTCACATTTGGGAACCGACACTAATATTTAACAACAACCCTAAGTATCTCGATGAAGAATATAAGTATTATATATTTCTATTGCAATTTTTTTTTAATTATATATTACCGCTCTAATAACACTAATATTCATCGGCTGGTAATTCTATACAGTCACCAGAAAATTATATTGTAATATTTCTACAGATTTGAACTAAAGTTCGGATCGTTTTTTTTGCGGGGAGTGTCCAATAACTGAATTTCATATAAGTTTACTGGCTTTCCGGGATTTGAGCAGAAACATACTTAAGCGTAAATATCATAGTTCGTTCTGTATGCTGTCAAATAATCCGAGAAAGAGAAAGAATTATAAAATGATCGTGAATTCTAATATGAGAGAGAGAGATGGAATACATTATCTTCCAGAAAAAAAAAAAAATCTTCAAATGTATCACAAATAAATGAACAAATAAAATAAGATTAATTTTATAATAATAATTATTCTTGCTTACCGACATAGAACCTCCATTTTAAAAATGGCGTTAAGTGTTTTGCGAATGAGTAATTCTGATCAGTAGAAGTTTGCGCCATTTAGCCATGAACCAATTTAAAATGGGCAGATAGAAAAAAAGCCTGGGAGAGGGAGAGAAAAAGCTAGAAAATTACAGGGTCCAATACATATCGATTGCTTTTAATTAACAGTTACTGGACTTATTGTTTGGGCGGTTTTGATTTGATCTAAAACCATAATCTCGAAAGATAGAGAGATTTAAGTAATTTGTTTCTGGAGTCATTTATTCAAGAAAAGACTAAATGTTAACCAATCCTTTTTTTCTTTTTTTGTCTTTCAGTGCTTTGATTTTAGTTTGAACCAAAATATTAAACTGCACTCAGCAGTGGGGGTGTCCTCGTGATGTAATGGTTAAAGCGATGGACTGCGGAAACGTAGTATGCGAGTTCGTACTCCAGTCGCGCTATTACGTTCACTTTCGGGCAAATACCCTTGGGAAAGGTGTGAACCCCATTATCCTCCCTACTATGGGTTAAATAGTACCACTACTGTTCTTCTAAGAGAATGGTTCTTAAATAACCTACAAAGGTTGATATGCCATTAAAACAAAGAAACCAAACCAAACCTGCACTCAGCAGTGAGGATCTAGTCCTAAAGAGTCTGGTATCATTCCTTTTAGTAATTGTAAAGGGTCATATCTATTGGTAAAATAGATCTATGTAGAAAAAAGAAAGAAAAAAAAAGGGTCTTGAACCAAAAATACATTGGCTCTTAAGACATTGTTATTGCCAGTAAATACCAAATGCTCGTTTAAAAAAATTCACTGAACTTTTATTCATTGGCTCTTAAAACATTACTATTGTCACTAAGTATCAAGTGATTGTGAGTAAAGTAAAGTTGTCTCCCTTTAGTCGAGGGCGACCAGAAGGCTCCCTTTTCAATAGCTACTACACTGAGGTGTAGGGAAGGGCGCTACTCCTTTCCCGGGATTGGTCCACTTTACCTTGATACGTACCTTATATTGCTGAAGGTTAAGCAAGGAGGTATGAAGTACCATTTTTAAGGTCTTTGGTATGACTTGACCTGGAATTGAACCCAGGTCTCCCGGACCATTGGCGAACACTCAACCCACTTGATTGTGAAAATACATTTTTGTACTGCATATAATTGGAAATCATAAGTCTATCTACAATTTGGAGGTGTTCGTGGTGTTATGGTTATCGTCATAGTAAATGGGAACGGTGAACGGAGTTCAAATCCTGAACGCGGCTATTTGCATTTGACAGCACTAATACCCATAGGAAAGGTAAGTTGGTCACCCGATGAACTCTTAAAACTGACCCTCGTATTTGGTAAACAGATAATAAATATTCATCTAATTGCTCAAATGTTTTTCAGCAGAGCAGAATAAAAGCTAAAAGTAATTAAGATCTCCTCTTAGTATTATTTTATTGCTACAAATTTTCTGTCTTTTACGGAAAAAGATTAGATCTTTACTTTTAGGTTATACAGCTATGGGTAAATTTTTGAGCAGACTGAGCTCTTTCACCTTGATCTAGGAGAAAGAAAACTCTTTATTCAAACATGTTAAAAGTTCACAAAAAAAGTTGACCTTATGTCGCATCCTGTACAGGGGGAACAAGTTTGAGTAAATAGATGTATACAATTATAGAACACTCAAGTTCATTTCACCGGGCCGTTGGCCTAATGAGTAGAGTGTCCGTCAATTCTCCGGAAGACCAAAGTTCAATCCCAGGTCGAATCATACCAAATACCCCCCCCAAAAAAAATGGTACTTGGTGCGGCCTTCCTTGACATTCAGTATTATAAGGTACGGATCAAAGGTAAAGTGGAGCAATCCAGAGAAAGGAGTAGTGCCCTCTCCTACACCTCAGTGTAGTAGCTATTGAAAAAGGAGCCTTCTGGTTGCCCACTCTACTTTACTTAATACTTATTGACAATAATATTGTTTTAAGAGGCAATGAATAAAAGTTCAGGGAATCTTTTTTAACAAGCATTTGGTAAAGGGTAAAGTGGAGCAATCTAGGGAAAGGAGTAGCGCCCTCCCTTACACCTCGGTGTTGTAGCTATTGAAAAGGGAGCCTTCGGGTTACCCTCGACTAAGGTCGCCAACGACTAAGTTCATTTCTCGAATATAGCCGCAGTTTGCAGGGTGGTTCAATGTAGTATGTATGAATTATCTCCAATAAGAGTTTATTTGCCCATAACAACATTATGTAAGATGAATAAATAGTGAGTTGCTCTAACAGTGAAGCGTGCGTTTTTTTTTATATCTATTTTTATATTCAATAAATAAATAATCGAGGGTCTTATTCGGCTAACTCATTTTTGGCAAGAAGACGATTCTACTCAGCCATTTCAGCAGAAATACTGTTTTTCGACTTTTCCTTAAGTCAGATTTGTGTCTAAGTACACCATCCAAGCACTTAATAAATTATAATCATAAAAATAAACTTGGCGAATTAAGTTCAAGTTCTGGAAGAGGCTGTAAACATTCCATTTTTCACGAATACCTTTGGAAAGACGTGAATCTATTTCCCCGCCCGCTTGGAGTGAAATAGTATGGCAGACCGGGATCTTTAGGTACGGCAACCGGTCTCGGAAAAGGAAGACTTTATTTAATCCAGCTGTAAGTACGTAAAGCTGGCGACCTTAGTCAAGGGTGACCCGAAGGCTCCCTTTCCAATGGCTACCACACCGAGGTGTAGGGGAGGGTGCTACTCTTTTCCCTAGATTGTTCCACTTTACCCTTGATCTTTACCTCATAATGCCGAGTGCTAAGCAAGGTGGCATCAAGTAACATTTGGGTCTTTGGAATGACTCGACTCTGGATTGAACCCCGGTCTCTCAGACCCCTGGCAAACACTACTCATTAGGCCAATGGCCCAGTACGACACTTAAAAATAAATTCACCTTGTGTCACATCTTCCCCTTGGGCTAGAATTTGGGTAAATATAATACTCATGATCCGTTAGAAAATTGTATGAATCTGTGAATAAACGAGAGTTTACAAGAAGTTTAGGGACATGCGCGAATATTTGTCATCCAGGGTACAAAAGAAAAGTTTGAAGGGACTACTGACCATTTTTTATGATTTTTCATTAAAAGAAATAAGACATGCTATCCAGGAACAATTTGTTTAGTTTTGTTACTTTTGTAATATATATATATGTACCATAGCCATGATATGGCTATGTGTGAAACGTACATCGAATGTCCATAAAGATAGAACATAGGAATCTCGAAATTCGAAAAACACGTAACGACTTCTCAGTTCAGGTACGAAACTTTTTATTACCTTTGAGTTTAAAGGTTCTTCGACATAAGAAGAGAGAGGCACAGTCTTTCTATTCTGGCTTTTTCATCTGCTTTTAAAATACAAGTTTTATTTGGAGTAAAAGTCAAACTTTATTTTTGTTACAGTCTACATTTTAATCTCGCATACTTATTTTTTGCTTACTTTTTTTTTCTTTGTGGAATTTTAAATAAGCACCCATATTTGAATTTTTTATGTATAGAAATATTAATGTTTCTTCTTGAAAATGAAGGAACTAATGATATATTTGGTACGTATTTTTTATGGTGTCACACTTTTTGGGAAGTAACAGATAAGTTCAATACAAAATTCCAGGAGTGGGGTATCCTCGTGGTGTAATGGTTAAAGCGATGGACTGCGGAATTGTAGTGAGCTTGTACTCCAGTCCTGCTATTACATTCACTTTCAGACAAATACCCTTGGGAAAGGTATGAACCCCCTTATCCTCCCAGCTATGGGTTAAATAGTATCAGTACTGTTCTTCTTGGAGAATGGCATTAAATAACCTTCAAATGTTGATATGTCATAAAACAAAGAAACCAAACAAAATTCTAGTCAGATTGTTAACTCCCGAGAAAGATTCCTACCACTTTTATAGACCAGCAGCAAATGGCGGAACTAGTTTGTCCAATTTCTTAAAACTTAAGAATCAAATTATGACAGGGTATCTTGTCACTCCATAGATTAGATTTCCTATAGCTTATCTCCCCAAGCAGCACTTGATTTTTAGGGTAGACTTTTTAGACTTGTCTCCGAGAGATGACTTCCGGTTTAAATCTCCTTTCTGATATTTCGATCGTCATCGGCAGAAATGCACCAAATTATCGTAGTTATTTGACATTTTGTGGTATTTTCCTTTCGTGTACTTTGTTTACTGGTACTTCTTTAGCACGTATTAAAGACCTAATTTCGCTTTGTTAACTCGGCATTTGCGAGAACGTAATTCTGTTGTTCACTTCCAAGCATTGTTTAACTTTATTAACTCTTTTCATTTAAGAACTGTCGGCTACTTTATTTAGACTACGGCTCCTGAGGTTAATATCAGGCTTGCAGCACTTGCAAGCGTTTTTGTAAACAAACTTTCTTTTTCTACTTTTCTTTGCAATTAATAAGTCTGTTCGTGAATCCCAACTTTGCTTCATATTCAATTTCTTGTGGAAAGGGATTTTCCTGACAACGATTAATGAATTTTCTTTACGAGGATCATTAAATAGCTTTTCAGACTTTCTTCGAATGGGCACTATTATTGATAGTACACACATGAAACTCTTGTCCCCTTCGAAGTAATCTCCTCTGGCTGAAATGCACTTGTTATACCGTTCTAACAACTTATGCAAGGCTTCATCGAAGTCCTCTTGTGTGAGCGTGTCAATGACCTTCGTCACAGCCTCTTTCCTCAATTGTCTCATAACGACAGCCTCTGAGCTTAGGGAATAACCGAAAGTCACAGGGAGCAAGGTCTGGATTCTAGGGAGGGTGAGGAACTGTCTTGATGCCCATCTTGGTCAAATAGTCTGTGACAAGGATGGAGTTGTGGACAAGTGCATTGTCCTGGTAAAAATGCCACTGACTCGATTTGAAGAGTGCTGGCCTCTTCCCAAGGAATCTCTTCCTGAACTCCCTTACAACCTCAACATAGTAACCCTAACCTTTTGGCTAATCAACTCTGGTGTATTGACTTCCTTACTCCTCCCATACCTCTCATCATCCCTCACAGACTGCCTGCCTTCCTTGAATCTCTTATGCCACTCAAAAACTGATGCTCGATTCATGCAAGATGATCCAAAAGCAGTCTGAAGCATTCCATACGTTTCTGTGGCGGCATTTTTTCCAGGTTTAAAACAGAATTTTATTGCATATCGTTCTTCTAAAGTGTCCTCATGTCCAGATTGCATTTTTGAAATTCACCAGCTGTGACAATCAAGCTTTAGTAGGGTGTATTCTAATTGCTGCTGTAGCTGTTCATTTGAACCTGAAATCATACAAATTGGTCAGTCATCTTATAAGATGTATAGCAATACCATACTGAATTTTCAAAAATCTACAATTTTAAATGCTTGTACAAAAAAAAGTCTGGAAACTTATTAAAGGCTCCACATCTGTCAAAAAGAACAGTACACATCACTGCGCGCACGTCTTTTACTAAATCTAAAAATCGAAATCGCTTTATTAAAAACGCAAACATATATATATAAGAGATAAAAACAACGCAAGGTTTTAAATAGTTACAACGGCAGTCAGGGTTTTTTCAGAATTTCAAAGGAAACATAAGGAATATCACGTACAGATATCAGGAGCAAAAAAAAAGGACTCTGTTAATTGTAAATTATAAAATCCAATAGAAACACACGTAGATTGGAAGATAAAAGAATCCATGGTCTAAAAATAGTTCACTCAATAGAAATATTGCTATATATATATATATATATATATATATAAAATGCAATTAGAAAACTCAAACCTGGTTAAATTGTCATAAATTTATTTTGGCGAAGAATATTATTATACTCTTCGTCTCATCAGATCACTTCACGCGTTTATTTTTAGGTTGAAAAACTGCAAATATGGATTAGTCTATATATGCATAAAAAAAGACTTATTTAAATTGAAATTCTGTGGTACAAGCAAAGGGGGTTAAAACTATAAAGTAAAAGAAAAATTAAGAAACCAGAAAAATTGTGTTCCTGTAAATTAACCCTTCTTAATTTGAACATACTAGATTTTTCGTAGCAGGTGGAAATGTATGAATTCTGTAAGCGTGTAAAATAAACGATTATCTTCATATTTTTCTGTTTACTCCTTTTTACATACGTTAAATCCCTCAGCTAATGGGGCCATCCTCCTCCTAACAAACAAATAAAAAAAATTTAACCCCCCCCATACCTTTCGGTACCCTCAAGCTGTCTTAGTTGTATACTCAACACAATAAAGACGACCGACACAGTTCTTAGCAAAATATACCTCTCACTTTATTTGAAAGGGTTGTGTGTGAGAGGGAGTTGGAGACCGAACAGAACTGCAACATATTGACTCCCACTCTATTGGCCATTACTGTGTTTCTTTCCCGTTCTCCTGGGCTGCTCAACCGAGGGCCTCTCCATGTGCTGGTTTTCTCTACCGCATCTTATCTCCAACTCTTCTGATCCCTAAACTCATTAATCGGGGGCCTGAGGGCTCCCTCTGCTGTGTGCTGGCTTTCTCTACCATATCTTGTCTCCAACTCTCCTTGAATTTCCTGTGCACTGAGTTATATAATAGTTCAACGTCCACTCAATCTCTTCCCATAACTGGCCATCGGAATATGCACTTCCACCGTCTTTGGAATGGCATGTTTGATCGTCATCGAGCGAAAATAACTGTCATGCAGTTCACATGTCACTCTCTTCCGGTGCATCAGTTTGTGACTGTACCGTGGGATTTTAACCCTGTCCATATTGTCAGCTAAGCTCGCCCACGCCAATGGAATATGCAGTTTCCGCCGTCTTTGGAATGGCATGTTTGGCCGGGTCGGAGCTCAATATACAGCATCCAAAAATGGTTAAAGGGAATTTATTACTCCAGAAATAATAAACCCTAATTGTGAATTAATATCTAAAGTTCCAAGATTCTCCTGCTCTACATAAATCCCGTAATTACCGAAAAAAATATTTCTAATAAAAATCATCTAAAATCAATATCCTTATTGTTATCTAGATTAGGAGCCTCAGCTTATTTCTTTTGAGTGAAAGTCTATATTCTATCCTTTCAAGAAGGCAATTCCCTTCAGCTCAATTACCTTTTTTCAAAAATTAAATGAATGTTGTCTACATTTATAGTCGCGTTAAAAATTATCAACTGTCTCACGCTAATTATATCACAAGAAGTTTACATGCATATTCTTTTCAGCATAAACACCTTTCAATCTATATTGTTACAATGATACCAAGAATATTTTACACACAAAATATGTCCGGTTATATTTGGCTAACAATCACTGCTACGCTTCATTGCACGAACCTTAATTATTGCTATTCAAAATATTATCTGACTAATATTATCTTTGCTTACAAGACTTTGTACTTTTGTTTTTAGGTTAACTTTTCTTTCAATTTGAAGAAATATAGAATTATAAATTTGTTGGTCGGATTTTTATTCATTTTCACCTTCATCTGGACAGACAGATGTTTAACGATTATTGTCGTACGCAATGGATTTTGCGACCCGACTTTAAATTCGCTTCGACTCCCTTGAGAAAGGCATGAACCCATCACTTCTCTACCCCAATCCTAAACAGAGAGCAAAATAGTAGGATCAACAAAACCCTCTAGCCTTAGAATAGTAACTGATCTCAGGTATGGAGTTAGCAATAATATTTTTAAGAAAGGCATGGATCCATCTTTTGCTGTCAGCAATGGTAAATGGCAAGTTGTACTGTTTTCTTTTGCATGGGTAAAGCAACCAATCTAAAAAGTGAATTCGAACTAGCTTTGCTAAGCTTGAAAATTGACCTCGTGCTACATTTCACCAGCTGAGTCTGGTTTTAAGTTATATATATATATATATATATATGTATTCACACACAAATGATAAATCGAAAATGTCCTGATAAATCAAAATGAATCCAGTGGTGACGCTTCAGTTTTGGAGAGGATGAAGCCATCCCATCCTTCCGATTACTCCCAGAACCACCGACTGAGTGGTAGTACCTTTTAGGGTCTCCTCAATTCCTCAAATAGATCCGTTTAAAAATTTCATTAATAGGAATACTTTAATAAATCCTGTCCAAATTATTGGTGGAAGGATTGCTTAGTTTACGCTAAAAAGTTGTTTACAAAGGATTATTATTAGATACTTAAAAAGCCAATAATTTTGTACAAATTATTATATCGGAATACACGAGTCCATATGATTGTGAAGAATTTATTGCTATTAGGAATATTTCAAACCATATCATCGTGTGTAAATTATTATTCAGAATAGTTAGTGGAAACTTGGCCTAGCGGTTAGAGTGTCTGCCAATGGCCTGGGATGTCGGGATTCAATCCCTGATCAAGTCATACCAAAGACTCAAAAAATGGTACTTGATGTCTCCTTGCTTAACACTCAGCATTTTAAGGTATGGATCAAGGGTGAAGTGGAGAAATGACATATCAACCTTCTTGGATTATTTAATACCAAAGTTATTCTTTCAGAAAAACAGTCGTGGTACTTTTAAACCCCAAGCCGGAGCGGGGATGGATATAAGAAGGTTCATACCTTTTTCAAGGGTACAAGACTAAAAGTGAATTAAGCGTAACTGGAATTCGAACTCGCTCACTATAAAGTCGCAGTCCAGCACTTTAGCCATTACGCCACGGGAAGAGTTGATGCCGAAAAAACCAACCAACCAACCCACCAATTCATTTAAAGTTGATACACATTCGCTATGGAAGTGAGCTTTATTCTTTTTGCAGATTTGTACAAATTTTGCATTGAAAATTTAGGAGTTTCCTTTCACTCTTCACGGCTTCTGGCATTGTTCATTTCAGGCGATCGTTACTTTGAACATTTTCAAGAACTAAGAAAATTTGCTCCTAATTATATTTGCCACTTAGAAACTGCATAAAAAATTCTAATAATTTACGGCAATGAAATTAAGTAAAACCAATAACATTCCGATTGACTGAATTGCTGCTAGCAGAAACAAAATCCAAACATTGAACGTTTGAAGAAACTAACGTTCCGAATTTTTTTTTTAATCTTTTAATCGGGTCTAAAAAGAAAAAAGATCCACAGCTGTCATAATTCCCAAAATAACTCCCCCCCCCGCCAATTTTACCGCCAAAATTGAGTGGCTCTAAATATACCAGATATCTTACAGGCAAATCAAAAGCAGTTCATTTGTCAAACAAGATAGTCACAGCCTTTAAATTATCCAAACTTGAGCAAAAATATCGGTCTTAAAACAATTTAGCACTCACACGCAATCAAGAAAAATTTAAGATAAATTAAATACCAAAAAAGATTCATGTACTCAGTCCACATAAAAAATTACTCAGTAAATTATGGCTCATTTCCAAAGTAATAAAAACTTTTCTTCAACCTCCTGTTATTTATTTTGTTTGCCTGTATAATTTTGTTGGTATTTTGTTATTTTAGAATTCACTTCAGCGTTAAACTTCTACTACAGTGCCAGGAAGACTACTTTGCTCGAATATAAAGCTACCTTTTTATTAACTCATGATTTACTAAATTCACGCTGCCCTCGGAACAAAATCTGACCGTCCCTACAGAAAGACAACCCCTACCCTAAAAATTACATGTGATGGGGAGGCTCCAGTTTGGAAGATGTGGATTTCACCTTCATTTGAATAACTTCCAGGTCCACTTGAATCCGGTGTGGTAGTACCGGTTAGGGTTCCATCCATGGGTTAAATAGGTCTGTTTAAAAATCAATCGATTGGACCAGGTGGAAAAGGAGAAAAAAAAAACTACGGTGCCTCCTGTTAGACGAATGGTTCGTACAAGATACTCGGCGTCACAGAAACAGCAAAGGTCGTGGCCTCTATTGGCATTTAGTCACGAAGAAGACCCCTCCCTTAAAGAGCAGAGCCGAGGAGTGCGGCTCATACATCGAACTCCTGGTCCTTTACAGTTTTTTTAATACTCCCTCTGTCGTGTACCGTTCTAGTTAACTTAGAAAGAGTCCTATTCAATCTCGTCTGAGGCAAACATGCTCCTTCGGTGCCTCAGGAGATCTATAACCATCACCCCCTCCCAAAGGCGGCCTTGGAGTACCGAATGTAGAGACACGTCGTAAACTGAATCTCCGTTTTCTATGTCGGGTGAGCGCACATCATATTTACCCAACCCCTCCGCTCGGGCAGGATATGACACAAGGTCAATTTTTAAGCGGAGTTTAACAGGTTTGAATTCAGAGTATTCCTTCTCCAAGACTAGTTGCCTCACCAAGGCAATAGTAGTCTGTCCTACTATTTACCCATAGCTGGAGGGAGAATAATTGGATTCATACCTTTCCCAAGGGTATTAGTGCTATGTGAAATGCAATCAGTCTCGTCCAGGATTTGAACTCGTGTCACCGTGTCCATTTCCTACGACGATAACCATTACACCACGGGCATCTCCTGTCGGATGTGCGCACATGATGGAAATGGTGAGTTCCGGAAAGACGCCAAAAGGGAGTATCCGACCTTGAGAAGGGGGCATTCGAATGATTGCCTGGAAACGAGTGACCCTTCTATCGTGACTGTTGGTAGGCTCTGAGAATTTTCTGACAGCCAGCCATTACATCGAATGTTAGTGAAGGGGAGGTGTTTGAGATGACAATCGACGAGCTCAGTGAAACGAAGGTGGCTTATTGTGGTCGTGGGTCCCTCAATACCCATGAGGCATCGTACATCCGACCTCTGCATCGGCAAGACCCTTTTCATAGCGCGTTTGGCAATTTCATCAGAGTGATATGGAGGAGTCGATATCGCATGCCTTTATGCACTGCTTGTCCGTACTCTCGTTGTTCAAACATCTTGAAGACTACATGGTTTTTTCATGGAAGCCAGTTCTGTGTGTACCAATGTAGCACTATCGTTGAACAGGTTGGCACACCATGTGTTTCTCAGCTTACTCGGTATTATTATGAGGGTCGTGATAGAAGGAATTCCTCGAAGGTGTGTCTTTCTTGTCTCAGACGTTGATGGCGTTTTACAAACACCATATCAAGATTAAGATTCTGTCTGAGAGAAAAAGACTTCTTTGGAGTTCGGTACAAGGAGGGTGAATGTTGCGCGTTTGTATCACGTGAAATGGTAATAACCTTGAATTCTTGTTAGAGGTTAAGAAAGATTTTGGGTCTTTGGAAAGTTCAGTGACAACCCGTCCCAGATTAGCGAATCTAGTTTTTTTTAAAAAGCGGTTTAACTTAGCCAGAGTAAGTTAGCTCATCGGCCCGATTTTTATCCCTTCCCACCCCTATTAGATGACAGAGGCTCGAGTTCTCCAGGTGTGTGAGGGGGGTCAGTTACCCCCTCCAGGACCTTTTGACAAGCTTTTCTGCCATGTTAGTCTGTGAAGAGGAGGGGGCAATACTAACTTTCACACACACACACACACACACACACACACAAACACACTTGTTCCTGCCTTGACAACCAGTTAGCAAGAAAGTGCGCATATCCCAACAGAGGGATTTGCATCCCCATAAACCTCGTGTCGCACTACACACGATACCATGTTTTGATATAAGCCTTCATACAACTTTTGTTCTACGAGATACCTTTCAACTTCTAGATAGGACTTTTCACAGTATTCTATTTAGTATTTTTACATAATTCCTGTATCTTTCCCCTCATGTTTGCTCAGCGATTGTTAATTCACTATGAATTGTTTTATATTGTTTGACACGAGAAAATACTGAATAATTTTCATGTTACAAACGTCCGAATTGTGTTCCTGGTTCTCTAATAATTACAGAGAGTTTGGGTACTCAAATACCACAAATATACGAAGACTAACTGTCAAGTCATCAATACCAAAGCCCACCCGATCCTACCCGACAATAATACTAAACTGAAAGTTAATCATTGGCAGACGTTGAAGTTGCTAACTCCAGTAAAACAAAAAGAGGAGAAAGAAACAACCTAGTATATTCTATTTTGCTTCCGACGAGGCCAAAATGTAACAAGATCGGTTTTATCATAAAGGCATGTTGACAACATGGATTACCAAGATCCCTTGGCGTATGTCTATCGGTCAACGCTCTTTGCAATTAGACAGCATCTAGTGTCCACACAAAGATATATTCATTTGCAAGTTATTTACATTCGATTATACTTGATACAGCTATGCAAAAACCTTTAGAAAACTCAAACATAAGGTATTCCCGAACCTCTAAGCAGAAAATAAGCCCACTGAAATTGACATGCCGTAAAAAAAATAAGATGAAAATAAAACAAAAACACAATTACTGAAAGGCTTTCTGTCTTAAGCAGAAATGAGAACTAAGTGGTATATTGTTAAAAACGACTCAAGGTTAAGTGAATAATTTATTATGCGAATCTGTACGAGTTATATATATATATATATATATATATATATATATATATATATATATATATATATATATATATATATATATATATATACGAGGTGCATACGATAAGTTTCCAGACTTTTTTCGTATGGTCACTTTTATTGATAGTATACACATGAAACTCTAGTCCCCTTCGAAGTAATCCTCTCCGGTTGCAATGCACTTGTTGTACTGTTCCAACAACTTCTGCAAGGACCCATGGAAGTCCTCTTGTCTAAGCGTGTCAATGACCTTCGTCACAGTCTCTTTCATCTCCTTATTTGTCTCATAACGACAGCCTCTGAGCTTAGGGAATAACCAAAAGTCACTGGGAGCAAGGTCAGGACTATAGGACGGTTAGGAACTGTCTTGATGCCCATCTTTGTCAAATAGTCTGTGACAAGGATGGAGTTGTGGACTGGTTCATTGTCCAGGTGGAAATGCCACTGACCCGATTTGAAGAGTGCTGGCCTCATCCGACGGAATCTTTTGCTGAACTCTCTTACAACCTCAACATAGTAACCCTAACCCTTTGGCCAATCAACTCTGGTGTATTGACTTCCTTACTCCTCCCACACCTTTCATCATCCCTCACAGACTCCGTGCCTTCCTTGAACCTCTTATACCACTCAAAAACTGATGCTCGATTCATGCAAGATTGTCGAAAAGCAGTCTGAAGCATTCCATACATTTCTGTGGCATTTTTTCCAAGTTTAAAACAGAATTTTATTGCATATCTTTCTTCTAAAGTATCAGATTTCATTTTTGAAATTCACCAGCTGTGACAATCAGGTTTTAGTAGGGTGTATTCGAATTCCTGCTGTAGCTGTTGATTTGAACCTGAAATCATACAAGTTGGTCAGTCATCTCATAAGATGTATAGCAATAACATGGTGAATTTTCAAGAGTCTACGACAATTTTACATGCCCATACGAAAAATGTCTGGAAACTTATCTATCTATATATATATATATATATATATATATATATATATATATATATATATATATATATATATATATGCCAGCAACAAAGATGAAAATGCCCTCAAGCAAGAAATAAATAATGGGTTACAAGTAAAGTCTGGTCGATACCTACCACATCAATAAACATTAGTTGGTCAAACTTACAGTATCAATTCTTTCTGAAGGAGACTTGCCTTCCAAATCGAACTAGTTCATTATAAAATACCAATTCTTGAAAGTTTTTATCAATTGTAATAAGCCGAGAACGAATTACAATCTGTGGATAGTTGATTGTCAATCTTTTATGACATATCAACCCTTGTAGGCTATTTAATACCAAGTCCTCCTTATACATATGTTAAATACATATGATTTTTAATTGATAGTTTGTAAGTAACAATTTTTAAAGGAGTCCAGGCTCATTTGCTTGTACGCAGTTCAATGGTTTCAAGTAGAGTGAATGATTAAACCGTCCTTCTTGAACCCATAGATGGGATTAACAGGCACTACCATTTAGAGTGAACCTGAATTAATGACAGTGAGTCGTCCATATTCTCCAGAGCTTCTGACCATCTGATACCTAGGACACTCGTATATGGGAGGGTCTTCCATCTCTACAGTAGGGCAGTCGGAGTCCTAGGTGACTGAGCCAATAATTTCTGTTTGCCAGATTCGTGAAAAATCTGTTAGAAAATGTTTATGGGATAATGGTTAGAGTGTTCGCTAATGGCACGAAAGACCGCGGTTCCATCCCAGGTCGAGTCATACCAAAGACTCAAAAAAAGTGATACTTGATACCTCCTTGCTTAACACTCAGCATTGTAAGGTACGTATCAAGGGTAAAGTGGAGCAATCCAGGGAAAGGAGTAGCGCCCTCCCCTACAGCTCGGTGTAGTAGCTATCGAAAAAGGAACCCTTCTGGTCGCCCTCGTCTAAGGTCGCCAACTTTAATTACATTTTTTATTGACTCGGTTCAATAGCTATTCAGGGTGTCTCACAAACGACACAAAGCTGAAAATAATGGGGTAAATCATATGGTGAGGTAAATTCTAAACTAGCAACACTCGTAATACAATAATATTTAGCAGCCAAAACGATTGCATCATGCGCTGGTCTTATTCGAGTATTCATTCCTTTTTGTCGTGATACGTTCTTTTCAAAGGACGAACATAAAAGTTTTGGGGATAAATCTAAGGTGAAATTTCCCCAGTTAATTCTTTCCACGTTATCCTCGTAGTGAATGAGATCAGTGAACTGAGTTCAAATCCTGACCGCCGTGTGGGTGAAGTTTACACTGTATCTCCTGCAGAGGGATAAGACCTCCCACCACCAAAGAGGTTTGGGGGTCCTCAGTATGACACTAAACTGTATCTGATGTTGATGCTCTAGTTCTGGAGATCCGAGAAGTATAGAGTATCCCTTTATTGCTATTACTCACAAGTGCACTCTGACCGGGAGTTGTAGTACTTGTGAGGGTCCAATCTATTGGTCAAATAAATCTGTTTAAAAAGGATTTATATTCGATAGGACCGTGGGAAAAAAGAAATCTCTTTAGAAATAGCTACGTAAAAAAAGTAAATATGGCCGCTTTTTTCACCTCAAGGCATAAAATAAACCTAGACGAGTTGACATGCCGTTAAAATCAATCAACCAAGCCAATCAAACCTGAACGAGGCTGTTAACGTTTCCCTTTGCTCTAATACTCTTGATAAAAGCATTAATCTATCTGTTCTTCATTCCACAGTTATGGGTGAATAGAACAGTCTTAGTTAGGCAACCAACCAAGGAAAAAGCGTTTAGCTCGCTCACTCTGAAGATCTCTTTGAAAACTAGATTGGGTTGTCTTGAAATATACGGCGACAAAGTGGTTAAGATGGTTTAAATAAAAGTTGCGAAAAAATGGCTGTATTATTTTTTAACTTTTTTACCATCATCATCATCAAATCGTGCCGACAGCACAGGTTCTACTGACTCTCTCTCTCTCTCTCTCTCTATCCGTCCCTATCGGCTATTGCACTAAAGTCCTCTAGACAATATCCAGTGACCGTAACGAACTGATGAAAGTAAGTTTTTGCTGGTAGGCCTACACAGGTGTGTCCACGTGTAGGAGTCCATAAAGAACGTCACTAATGAATTCGTCTTTACTTTGCGAACACTAACCAGTTTTTATTGCTCATCTTACTTGAATGGCTTGCGAGATGAGGCAGTTGTTTTACAGGGTATTGCTTCCTGGGTTTGTTTAAAACAGCACGCAGCAGCTTTTAGTATTCCTCATCAAGCTTTTTCTCTATTCGTTTCGTTTCGTGCAACCACAGAGTTGTACTGGCATGGCTACAGCTTGGAAGAATTCTGGTTTTATTGTCATCCTTGAACGTCCATGTTTTTTAAAAGGAGATTTAGTTTGGTTTGGTTATATTTCATGACATATCAACTATTGTTGGTTATTTAATCCTATTTACCCAACCCCTCCGCTCGGGCAGGATATGACACAAGGTCAATTTTTATGCGGAGTTTAACAGGTTTGAATTCAGAGTTTTCCTTCTCCTAGACTAGTTGCCTAACCAAGGCTGAAGAACCCAGTCTGTCCAACTATTTACCCATAGCTGGAGGGAGAATAATTGGATTCATACCTTTCCTAAGGGTATTAGTGCTATGTGAAATGCAATCAGTCTCGTCCAGGATTTGAACTCGTGTCGCCGTGTCCATTTCCTACGATAACTATTACACCACGGGCATATCTTTGGTTATTTAATGCCAAATCCTCATTATATATATATATATATATATATAATTTGGTTTGGTTTGGTTTGGTTTTATGGCATACCAACCATTGTAAGTTATTTAATGCCAGATCATGTTCATACATATACAAATATATGATTTGTAAACCCATTTTGTTGATAACATTCTTAAACAAGCCGAAGCTTTTTTTTTTTTTTGCACACTGTCAAATAGTTTCAAGTATTGCTATATAACACAGTTTAACATCAGTCATTTTTTTTTTTTTTTTGCTCACATAGTTTGTTCTGTTTGACCTATTGATAGGACCCTATTAGATTCTACCACTCTGGGTCAGAGTAGCCCTGGAAGCAATGGGAATGAAGGGGTACTCCACATAATCCAAATCTCCAAGGCTGGAACCTCGCCATTGGATGGTTTACTGTCGTCATATTCAATCCACTCGTTGGAGCGGGGTGCCTTAACCCTCTGCAGAGATGTAGTCGGTGTCTTCTACAGCTCCAGTCGACTGGGCTAGATGTAAGAAATAACAACGAAAGCAGAGGAAATTTTTTTCAACATATATATATATATAACTAATCATTCACATTCGATATCCGACGCAGTTTTACTTTTTAAAAATGATACGTAGAATCATTAACATAAAACCAGTGTTTTGTATTTTGAAATATATTCGCTTAATCTTAAATTCTTAAGAACAAAATTAACATGAACGATACATCTCATGTTAAGCTGGCTAAAGTTTTCAAAGTCATCTCTTACGCCTTCTTAGCGACATCTGACAGGTGTATTTGCCATAACTTGATTCAGTCGTTGGATTGCTACTCATGTAGTGTGTCTCGAGTCGGAATAGCCTGGAGAAGCCCTTCCCCTCCCAGGTTTACAACAGGTTAAAATTCAGAGTTTTCCTTCTTCTAGA
The DNA here is from genome assembly GCA_963585895.1 of Sepioteuthis lessoniana. NCBI lineage: Eukaryota > Metazoa > Mollusca > Cephalopoda > Myopsida > Loliginidae > Sepioteuthis > Sepioteuthis lessoniana. Next base: position 27,765 of record CAUZXS010006550.1, read on the forward strand.
TCGGTTTCCTAACTAAAGTTAAACAATCCAGACTGTCCTATTACTTCTCTTCAGTTAGAGGGAGAATAGTCAGATTCATACGTTTCCCAAGAGCATTTGCCCTATGTGAAATGGAAACAGCCTTATTCAGGTTTTAAACTGGGGGTAGCCCTGCCCACTTTTTAAGACCATAACTGTTACGTTACAAGCACTGGTCTCCTATCATTTGTCATACTATGAATCTCCACTTTAATCGGCCTTCGGGCTTTTGACCTTGTGTCAAGTCCTGTCTGTTGGGAGGCAGCGACAAATACAATACTATGAATCCTAAATACCGTTAGCCCAATCGGGCCGCATTTCTTCAGAGGAGTAAGACCCACCCACCCAACGAGTGTCCGGGATACGATGTTAAAATGTGACGGTTATATCCTAGTACTTGAAACTGTTTAACTGTATGCAAAAGAGCTCAGCCTCATTTAAGAATATTATCAGCAAAATGTTTCATCATCATTATCATATCACGCCATCAGCACGGATCGCCCTGACCCTCTCGCGCCAACACTCCCTATCGTCCATTGCTCCCGGTAAGTCTTCAAGGCTACATCCAGTATCGGCACAGAGCTGTTGTATGTAAGTCCAAGCTCGTCGTCCTGCCTTTTCTCGTCCATGTGAATGGGTCCACAGGAGTACGTCACTTATGAGCTCGTCCCTACTTCTCCAGCAGTGTCCTGCATATCTGCTTCGTCCAACTTGAATAGTTTTCGTGATGGGTGGTAAGTGGCTATACAGCTGCTGCTTTGTGGGGTGCTGTTTCCAGGACTTGTTCAATATTGTTCGCAGCATTCTTGTGTAGTTGCTGTCAAGCTTTTTCTCCATTGGTTTTGTTAGCGTTCATGTAGTGCATCCATACAGCAGTATCGACACAACCGCTGCTTGGAAAAAAACTGTGTTTCATTTTATCGGTCAGATCTGACTTCCATATGACCGATAGCCTATCGATAGCAAAATATGTTTACAAATCATAAATATATTTGATATATATGTATAAACAAGATTTGGCATTATATAACTTACAATAGTTGATATTTCATAAACCCAAACTAAACTAAGAATTATAATTAAACGTTTGTCATGCGCAAACCAGAAATCTTGGGAAATGTGTTCAACATCGAGTTAGCACAAACATTGGTCGACAGTTAATTTCTCTCTTTGCTGAACATATTTGAAAAAAAAAAAAAGGAACAAGTGAACAAAGTTGGCGATGAAAAATAGATTTATTACGTGAATCAAAAACAAAGAAAGTCATGGTTAGATCCAGGATATAGACTTCAATATCTCAACCGAAACAGGAGGAAAAAAGTTCTCTGCGTTTGGCGAAGTACAAAGTGAATTCTTTATTAAGTATTTATGGGACCTGTATAAACTGTTACTGCACAAAACTACTGTGAGCAATTGGCTCGTTTGAATGACGAGAAAAAAAATTTCTTCTTGAACAAAAAAAAAAAAAAGAAAACAAAAAGAATTTCAATAATCGGTGATTTTAATATGTATCAACCACCGGCCATTTGTAAATGATCAAAGTGCAGGCAGGTGAGGTTCGTCGTCCACGAGCAACTAACTCCCGACCTCATCAACTCAAACTCTCAATCGGTTGACTTTGTGTAAAAAAAAAAAATAATGAACACTTTTGTATCAACCAAGCAGAAAAAAAAATGGAATTTTTAAAGATATCTGGATAAATTTGGAAAGCAGGAATAAATATATATTTTAAGAAAAGAAAAGAAAAACAGACACTTCTTTTAAAAAAAATTAAACGAAAAATCATTTAAATAATCATTTCTCACACTGAGCATCATGAAATATACATCGACAAAAATATGTTTCCAATAATATGGCAAATATTTTTGGTATTTTAGTAGGAAATACGCAAAGAGGATGATTTATTGTCCGGTATTCTGGGATTAACTAGTTTTCATCATTCCAAATATGTTTTCGGTCTAGTGACTTCATATCTGTTGTTTTTACAAGAGTATTTTGGCCGTAATATTCTTCGGCCTTACTGCATTGTCTGAGTTCTCATGAAGTATTTTCATTGCTCCACTCGTTTTCTTTTAGTTTTTGGTACAAAATTCGAAACAGTGGTACCTCTAGGAAAATCGTCAACAGACCCAACCAATGATTGAAATATGAACAACGAATTGTTAAAATTAATTAACTTGCTCAGGAATTTAGTCGTACGATTCACAGAAAATTTACGTAAAACTAAAATTCAAATATTTGTTTGTCTGATTGTGTCCGTAAATTAACTGAAACAGTATATTGTGGTTTATATATATATATATATATATATATCTTTAAAGAAAAAACCAAAGACAGGTTATTTTAGGATTATAAATTTATTTCCATCCTGTTTTGCGTTTCTGGTGTGAACCAAAATCACGAAGAAAAATATAACAGGACTTCTTCAGATCTAATGGATAAATAAAACAGAATAAACACGTGGGGTGGAGAGGGAGGTGGAGGTGGAAGAGATTAAGGAGTTACCTCCTCGTTTTATTGAATTTCCGTTTTTTTATTTACCTATTTATTTTATTTTCAAAATTCTTCCGTCAGTTATAATTACGGTAATTTAACTTTTTTATTTATTTTATTGCTCTGTAAAATCAATTACATTGAGCTCTCTACCAGGAAAATTTAAATGTTCAGCTCTTGAATGATTTTCTTGTCCTGAAGGAATTACTCCCAACTCTGGTTTAACTGGACTGAATAATACTATATATATATATATATATATATATATATATATATTGAATGCACTAACCCAAAGAATGTTACCCTTGAGAAAGGTATGAACTTTTTTATTCCTTCACCAGCAATGGGTTAAATAGTACCACTACTATTCTTCTACAAGGGTGGCTTTGGCATTAAATAACCCTCGAAGGTTGATATGCCTTTATACAAACCAAACCAAGCCAAGCCAAGCCATCATTATTATTTTATTACTAGTTTGACTCGATCTTAATAAAACTGCTTTTGGGGTAGATCACTGTTGCTACTGTTCTAAAAGGATGGCTTTGGCCTTAAATAACCTACGGAGGTTGATATGCCATTAAACAAAGAAACCAAACCAAATTTAAAAACTACATAAATGCCAGGATGATTTGTAACTCATAAAAATTATAATGTTGAGGCTGGGTCTTCGGCTGGTTCAATAATCCATTTTATAATAAACCAGTTTCTTAAGGGAGATAACTATTGAATACAAATCATTGTGTAGTCTCTCTGTTTTTATTTGGCTATGCATTTGTACATATGGGGGAGGGTAATGTTTAAAGAGAAGAGAAGAGGGACAGATAGATGGGAAGACATAATGAAAGAGGAAAAAATCACTCCACGTAGACACAAACGGAAAGGTGGAATGAAGAAGAGAAAGTAACAATCAGAAAGGAAGATGTGAATAAATCAAGAAAAATGAAAAGATTGATAAGTCGGAAGTATAAATAAAAATAATTCAAAATAATACAATATTCATCTTACTACGCGTCTTTCTTGAAAAAAAAAAATGATTTCTTCTGACAGTTCAGCAAAATGTAATATTCATTCTGGCAATAATCAGAATGCACTATTTTTCTTTTAAAGGTTGACCCGATAGATTATAAAATTATATAGTTAACAAGTTATATCGTATTATTTAAATATCTTTAAAAAATGTTAAACTGTTATAAATCTGTATTTTTTTCTTTTTCAAATATTACGAGTAGTTAAGGTTGACTTTACAGGTTTCTGCTTTGTATCACAATTAGTTTTTTAAAAATAAGAAAAATACATCTCGTGATTTTTATCTTACGTTTAAATGAGATAGATAATATTAAATGATTACATAAAATTCATCGACATCAATTCGTAGTGAACAGTTTATAATCATAGAAAATTCATTCCTAACATTGTTTAACAATATCAATAATAGTTACAAATTAATCTTTAAAAAAAAACTTTAATTCTTTTTTGAAATCTCGTATTCTTATAAACGGGTTTCGGTTTCTAATTTTGAACTGGGGTGTGTGAAATGAATGTCTGCAATTCCGTAATGCCTCTGAGTTATTTGTCTAATCACAAAAAACATAAATCGTTGAAACTCCTCATCTTCCTTCACTCTTTACCTGCGAGCCGTATTGAACAAGACCTGGAAGCAACATCCCACAAAGCAGCAACTGTACGGCCACCTACTTCCCATCTCAAAACCTACCTAAATCAAACGAACAAGACAGGTTGGATACTGCTAGAGAAGTAAGGGCGAACTCTTAAGCGACTTTCTCCTATGGACCCCATTCACACGGACGAGCGAGTGTTGGACGACTAGCTAGAATTTATCTCTAACAGCTTTGCTCAGACACAGAATATAGTCTGGAAAACCTGCCGAGAGCGATGGACGATGGAGACGAATGTCGAGAGAGAGTTTGGGAAATCCGTATAAACGGCTTGACATGATGGTGATTAATATTAGGCAAGTTAGAGGATAAATAGTAGTTAAAGTATTATTAGTCATGAATTTTACATGTCAATGAACTGTTGATGATGAATGTGCATCTCTTGTATCGAATTGTCGAGACGAGAGAGTACTTTGTTAGATTAGTACATCAAGGAAGTACGTTGTTACATAAACTGTCTAAAACAATGTTTCTTAAACTATTCGATTTGGTGTAACGGAAGGATGGTTTTCAAATGTGCTACGGACCGGTACCATATTTATACCATATTATTTGTGGTACCATATTTGTGCCATAGACCGGTCAATTGGCCTAATGAATGGAGTCTTCGCTTAATGGTCCAGGAGACCGGGGTTCAATCCCAGGTCGAGTTATCCCAAAGACTCAAAAAATGGTACTTGATGCCGCCTTGCTTAAAACTCAGTATTAAAAGGTAAGGATCAAGGATAAAGTGAAGCAATCCAGGGAATGGAGTAGCGCCCTCCCCTACACCTCAGTGTTGTAGCTATTGAAAAGAGAGCTTTCGAGTCAACCTCGACTAAGGTCGCCAACTTTACTTTTTACTTATTTGTGGTGATCATGAGAAACTGAAAAATTCGCTACGTACCGGTTATTGGTGACTTGTGTACCAGCACTGGTACATGTACCATTACTTTGAGTAATGCTGGTCTATAGCATCGGTAGAAAATATTGTTCTTAAAGTTGCAAGCGATCGTTAAGCGTTATTTTCCGTGATTTTTTTGAAAGATCAATTAAAATTGTTCTCCTTCACTTTAAGACCGGTTATCCTAAGGCCTTTTTTGCAAAAAGCAATGTAAAAAACACACAGAAAAAGTTAGAAACGTTTTTTCTTGACTTGTCATTTTTTACAAAGATAAGCTTGGTTTAGCCCAAGACGAGTTTAGGGGAGACTTTGTGAAAATCGAACTTTCAGTGGTCTGCCAGCCAAATCCGTTAACCATAGCACACTATCAGGAGACGTTCATTTCTTTTAACTAATGTTGATTAATTGAATTTAGACTAAATTATCAATTAGAGATTAATTTTTTTTTTTTTTTTTTTTTTTTTTTTGATAGACAACAACTATGGAAGGCAGTAATTGCTGGGGATACGGTTACAAGACTCAGCATTCCTATCCGAGGTCGCAGTTAATCACCTGAAGAAGGCCAGAGTTGAAATTTGGCCGAAACGTAGAGAGAAGAAACAACAAAAAAAAACTACCAAGATGAGGAAAAAAAAGTCCGCAATAAATAAAAAAAAATGAAAAAGTTAATTCTCAGCCTCATCTCAAAAGGATTCCTAATAAAGACAATTATCAATTAGAATTTTAAATTTTGTGGAAAACATTCAGAAAACTTATTCAATACGGTCTTATTTGTTCCGTTTGTTTTATTTGTTTAACGGCATAGGAATTACTCATGGGTTATTTAGTACCGAAATTTAATTCTGTTGTAAATGTTTGATTATATCCATAATTATATTTTCAAAGTTCATTTTCATTTTTTTTAAAACTGCTCTATATTGTCAAAAAATTTTTTTTTTTGCATACAGTTATACGGTTTCAAGTATTCCTATCAAATACTTATAATTTTCAAACAGTCCTGTTTGATCCATTCATGGGACACTAACAGATACTTTCTCTCCAGGTCAGAATGCACCTGTGAGTAATGGCAATGAAGACCTCTTTTTTATCAATGCTTCGGAATTGAGTTCCAAACTTTGTACTCCCAAGAGCTTCAGAACAGGAGTCTCACCTCTGAAGATAGTTTAATGTCTTATCCATGATGTCCCATTAGGCTGGGTTCTTACACATCTGGACATAGTCTAAGCTCCGACGACATTAACAAAAAATATCAATGAGATACAAACATTTCAGATCAGAGTGGACCTGGGAGTAATGGCATTGAAAGTGAACTTCTAAACAAGGAATTTCAATGTGTTTTTTAAACAGGAAAGTTTCTGAAGCCTTTGTCGAAAGTTAGGAATTATGTCGGGTGTAGTTACCGGATTCCAATATTTAAAAAAAGCCCAAACTCAGGATCATAATTACATTCTTTGACGAGGGAAGGAAGAAAGGAAGGAAGAAAGAAAGGAAGGAAGGAAGGAAGGAAGGAAGGAATTGCACCAATGGCCAACTCTTCTAAGATTCCATTCCTCGTGAAAACTGATATTCAAGTGGCCAGTATATTAGTTGTTTCCGAGGGAATCACCGGAGAAATTTATGAACGGCATTGAATTTTGTATCAAATAGCATCGATACTTCTGTTTATTAGAACCGGACATTTGTTTTACGTCGAATAAAGGAAAAAGTGGATGAAATTCGACAAGTCCGACCAACTCCGTGTTAAAGAGGAAAATTAATTCCAACACAGTTGTTCTAAACTATCCACGGAGTTGCCAATCGCATTCTCTTTTATCCACGGTTGGCGCAATGATTGAATCTTTCAAAATTGTTGTAAACTAAAACTTCTTTTCAAAATATAAAGAGTAGAATAAAATGTAAAATAAAAAACATGAGAATAAATCATAAAAATTTGATATAAAATTGCGTTTTGAAAATATTTAAAAAAAACACATTTTAATGAGTACATATTTTCTTTTTTAAGTAGAGGAATTAATATTGTGAATTGAATTACCACGACCAGAAACCCGGCGAACACTGGACAGCTGTTTCGACCTTATTAGGTCTCATCAGCAGTATATACCGTCATCTCCATCAATGGAGATCGAACCAGCGACCACAGATTGCAGAGCCGAAACTCTAGAACTGAGCCACCAGTTCATATCGCACGTAAGTGACACCAAATAAACTAGTCATTTTAATGTCATTAGATCCTGAAGTGAAAATGATTGTTTCGTTTATTGACTATTAGAAATATTTTTTAATTTATTCTATTCTTACGGTTTATTTACCGTGTAAGTCAAATATATGACTACGAAATTTAGTGGGGGGGGGCTTTCGTTTATTATGAAAAGTAAAGTAGCACTTTACCGGACATTGGCCTAGGGGTTAGAGTGTTCGCCAATCGCCCGGGAGACCTGGGTTCAATCCCAGGTCGAGTCATACCAAAGACTCAAAAAATGGTACTTGATGCCTCCTTGCTTAACACTCAGCATTATAAGGTACGGATCAAGGGTAAAGTAGAGCAATCTAGGGAAAGGATTAGTGCCCTCCCCTACACATTGGTGTAGTAGCTATCGAAAAGGGAGCCTTCGGGTTACCCTCGACTATGGTCGCCAACTTACTTTACCCTAAATATTGTGTTTACGCTTCACAGTCAGCTTGAAATAATGGGCATATTTTGAATAGGAAAGAAGTGTTCGGCCTGAAATACTGGTGTATCGTAAAATAGTTCTTGGTTTGGTTTGGTTTACTTATTCTAATGGCATATCAAGTGCCAAAGCTCCACTTGTAAAAGAACAGTAGAGGTAATGTTTAACCTATAGCTGGTGGAAGGGGGATATGTAAAATAACACTCAGCTTGAAATATTGGGCCTACTATGTATAGGAAAGAAACGTTCAGCCCAAAATACTGGACATGTGGTGCATGGTAAAATGGCGCTCAGGCGGAAGTATTGGACCTGCAATGTATAGTAAAATAGCTCGAAATATTGAGTTTGGGGTATATAGTAAAATACATTGAAATATTAGACTTATAATGTTTAATACAATAGCTCTTAGATATATTGGGCTTACAGGAAATAGTTAGATGGCACTATCCCGAAGCATTTGGCTTACTATGTATATTAAAATAACCTTTCAATCTGAAGTATCGCAGCGCTCGTGTTTGCCTTTGCATGAATTTGATAACAGGGTGATTTTTTTTAAATTGATAGTAGCGACAAAGGCCGGACACAGTGATACAGACAATTCTAATATGACATAAAGAAATCGTCAACTTTTTTGAATAGGAGGGACGAGCACTCTGGTGAAGGGATTTTCGGCCGCCGCTCGCATTATGCAAAGCTCTTCGAAAAAATTGAGCACTCTGGTAGCCGATAGGGTATAAAAATGTAAACAAACGGCTGCTGCTGTTACTAAATAATACCTTAAAAATTCCCTTAGCCAAACGTGGTACGCTTGCTGGCCGAGCGGTCTGAGACTTAGTCTAACGTAAAGTTAGATGGGTTTCGATCCCGGCTTCGAGCGTCCTACGTGTCTAGCCACACTGAAGAGTTCTGTTAGAACGAAACAGTCTGTCTGTGGATGACAATATATATGTTTTTCTTTTTTATTCTGCGGAAGTCACAATCTACGGAATTGACTTGGAACGTATCTATCGAGGATAACGAGGTCCTATTGCGTTTGACTTCGCCGTAGGCTATTTTTTATGAAGCTTTCAAAAGATTTCAAATATCTACAACTTTCAAAGCTCTTTCGTCATATCATTATTATGAAATTGCAAAATCAAAATATTCGAAAAGTAATATCGCATTTTTTTCTTAAATGATCAAAACGGATATAATTAAAATGTTTATAAGAATCATTCACTCTGTCCTTAAATAGAAGCATGTAAATAATCATGGACCGCCGTTACGACAGAAAACTAAAGGGTTATAAATTAATAGTTGTATTTTTGTCATAATTAAGGTTTGTAAGATGGAATAATTATTTCCCACCCGTCTCAACTGCAAACAATAAATAAATAAATAAATACGACATTACTTTCCGAACAACTTAATTCATCTCTGGCAAGATAGGAACGACTTAGATATCGGTTTCATAAGTGTTGAATTAATTTAGATTGTTACAATATGTATAAGGATTAGGATTTAATTTTCAATTTCAAAACGATTAAAAATATATTCAAATCTTTGAAATCCAATATTAGTAATTTCGAATAATTTGAGGTATACCAAAAAAAAAAAAAAAAAAAAGACATATCTCAGTAATCAGATATTACGATTTAAAAAAATCTAAAGGGATTTTTTAAAAATTAAAAAGATTAAAAATTAAAAATTAAAAAAATTAAAAATTAAAAAGATTAAAAATTAAAAATTAAAAAAATCATAAATCAAAAAGATTAAAAATTAAAAATTAAAAAGATTAAAAATTAAAAATTAAAAAGATTAAAAATTAAAAATTAAAAAAATTAAAAAGATTTTCAAAAAATTAAAAAGATTAAAAATTAAAAATTAAAAAAATTAAAAATTAAAAAGATTAAAAATTAAAAATTAAAAAAATTAAAAAGATTTTCAAAAAATTAAAAAGATTAAAAATTAAAAATTAAAAAAATTAAAAATTAAAAAGATTAAAAATTAAAAATTAAAAAAATTAAAAAGATTTAAAAAAAACTTTAGATATTACGATTTAAAAAAAAACAAATATTAGAAATTGAAACATTGAATATTATTCTTGCAAAAGTGCATCGCATATTTCATGAGACCGGGATTTGAAGAAAATTAGAAAAACAGTATCTTATAGTCTTCGTGAATGGTAACTCTTTTTTTTATGAGTGCTTTGGAATTGGGTTCCAGAAAAAAAAATAAGGTACCGAAATTAATATATGTTGTAATCAAACTGTCACAACATTATTTACGAAATTTAGTTTGGCACAAGGATAGAAGTTTTGGGTGTCCTGTTAGAATCGAACTTCTGGACAATGACCTGCTAGCCTAGCTTGCTAAACGTTAGATCAAGTGAGGTGCCTATCATCAAGGTTTTTTAGCAAAAGCATGAACACACATTTCCCTTAACAAAAGTTTCAACTTTGGCTTGTGGAGAGAGGAGAGTCCAGTAACATCCCATGCTATTTTGAGATAGGGATATCGCCAGGTAATCTTCCTTGTTCTCTAAGAACACGTATAGAAACTAACATATCTCCTGCTTAAGTCGTAATGTATACACAGGCTAAACTTACGTCTGGAAACCTTTATCCCATACGGATTCAACAACAAAAGAAAACCACCCCGAAAACAACATTCTCACCCTCAAATATTTATCAAAATGCTAAAAAAATCGTTATTTAACTATCCGTTATATTCTAGATTGATCTTCCTTCTTAAATACATCTTCAAGAAAAATAAAACGATAAAAACATCATAGACTATTTATAAAAACAAGCTAGTCTAATGTTTAAATCATTAAGTTTAAAAGTTCAAAATACATTTATGCGTGAAGCCAATCCTGTGTTATTCATAAGCCTTTAAGTCTTGAATTATAAACAATCATGAAATAAACATCGAATAATGTCGGGAGTAACAGATCATTGCCCAAGTGTTCGTCAATGGTCTAGGAGACTGGAGTTCAATCCCTGGTCGGGTCCTACTAAAGTCCTGCCAAAGATCCGAAAAATGATACGTGATACGGCCTTAACACTCAGCGTTATAAGGTACTGATCAAGGGCAAAGTGAAGCGATCTAGGGAAAGGAGTAGCGCCTTTCCCTAAGACTCTGTGTAGGCAAATGAAAAGGAAGCCTTCGGGTTGTCCTTGACTATGGTCGCCAATTTTTCTTTTATATATATATATATATATATAAGCGGAAAAATAGACGCATAAAGATTGGTTATATTTATATATATATATATATATATATATATATATATATATATATATATATTGCTGCTACACCAAATGAAGTGTCTGTGATCATGGTTATTAGAAAAGGCGTATATATATATATATATATATATACAAGAGAAAAATGGGAATAAAGCCATCCCAATGTAAATATGAAAAACTATTCATATATAAATGATAAGCCGAGACAACAACACATAACATCACCCTGAAGATGGCTTTAAAAAGCCGAAACATTAAACAATGGTTTACTATTCACATGAATAAATGCATCTTTGAATATATTTCTTTTTCATATATATATATATATATATATATATATAATGTGCAACTATTAAAGAAACTCAAGGTTTTCCGATGATGATTTTATTTGTTGTGGAATTATTTACCAAGGTTTCAGTTTTTTAACTTTAAACCTTTATCAGGGAGTTTGAATATGTAATGTTGTAGCGTGTGAATTTTATCTAAATTAAATTTAAATATTCGTTCAATGAAACGAAAATATAAGAAAGTTTTAAACGTTCTATTTTTCTTAGTGGTGTTCTGTTTCAAAACTATATATATATATATATAATCCCACTGACTTCCAGGTGTTGATTTTAAGTAATTATCAATAGGAACGAGCAATGTAAAATGGTGCAGCAATAAAATATCAAACAGGGTTCGAATTCCAGTTACATCAGCACATGTAATTTACAAAGCGCTTTGCTTTGATGTGGCACAAGGCCGTATGAATGGGGCGCCCAATATAGTTACATCAGCACATGTTCACTTTGCACCAATGCCCTTGAAAAAAAGTATGAATCTACATATTTCTGTCCCATCGCCAGTTATTTAAACGTGATATCTTCTTACTGGCATGTCACAATCTTTGATTGAGAAGAGAGTAATCAAGAGAGCACTGAAGCAAACCACTTTCTTCTATCTAAACCACCCAGGCATTTGCTTTAAAAGCTCTTACACCCATGGCTAACCTTGACATGGTCTCATCCCATGTCAAGTAAATGTCACCTAATTGATATATATATTCATTAATCACGTTAAGAGATGGACGAAGGGAAAATGTTTTAACAATTCAATTTATTAATAATTTAGTCGGTTTAATAGGATTTTTCAAAAATATTTTATGGAAAATAAAATCGAAAAAAAAATGGCGTCAAAATAGTGTCTAAAAAGCCGATTTTCGAGGAAATTTTACTACGATAAACAGGTACTAGTTTAATTCGAATAAACAGGTACTAGTCTTGGTAGAAATCATTAAAAAATTAGTAAATTGAGAAAGTTACTAAAATTATTAGAAATGCAATTATTAGTACTCATCTGTTCGGCTGAGCCCAGTTTAGCAAAAGGCCAGAAACACACTGTGTGGACCAAACTCAGAAACAAAGAGTATATTATTTCTAGGATGAGTCAAAACATTCGTAATGTTTCCCACCACATGGACATTACAAACATAAGGTGAAGCTCTGTGTCTGATAGACTTATGCGATAGTGATTCACGACGTAATTTGTTCTGGACGGTCGAATTATCGATGCAAACCTGTATTCCGAACAGCTGGTGTATACCACTGTGCGGCAAAAATACCCGGTATTTCGTTAATAGAAAGTGAGATCTTATGCAGTAAGACAACGCAAGACTTTACACCACTTGAATGTCATGGAATACACTCCATCGACTTGAGGGAATCGAACTAATGCCATACGCAGCATATAGTCTGGATCTAGCACCCTTGAAGTATTACTTGTTCCGATCTATAGGTCTCTTTCTGCGCTCGCGACGCTTCAACAACCCATAGAAGATGGAAGCTTCAGTGTAGGAGTTCTTTGTCTCGAATAGCAAGAACTGGTATCAGTGTGGGGGTCAAAGAAATTGTCGATGGGGGGCTTCTAACAGTGTAACACGAATGTCAACCTGATTTGATTGTATCTTGAAGAAAGTTAACAAAACTTTTGATTCATTCCACTAATAGGAATATAATGAGTAAAAAAATTATTTCTTTTTAAGTGATTTTTTTTTATTCTTCAGAGGGTTGCTACATTTTCCAACTACAATTTCAGGATTTCTCATTCATTGTTAAATTCAAACTAGTAGACAAATTCACTTACCTAGGAAGCAGCGTCGAATCAACCGAAAAGGACATCGACACGAGGTTAACGAAAGCATGGACAGCTATCAATAGGCTATCGATCATATGGAAATCAGACCTAACCGATAAAATGAAACGCGGTTTCTTCCAGGCAGCGGTCACATCGATACTGCTATATGGGTGCACTACATGGACTCTAACAAAACGGCTCGAGAAGAGGCTAGACGGCAATTACACAAGAATGCTGCGTGCAATCTTGAACAAGTCCTGGCGGCAACACCCCACAAGACACCAACTGTACGGCCACCGGCCTCCTATCACGAAAACTATTCAAGTTAGACGAACCAGACATGCAGGACACTGCTGGAGAAACAGGGACGAACTCATAAGTGATGTACTCTTATGGACCCCCACACATGGCCGTGCAAAAGCAGGACGACCAGCACGAACATACATTCAGCAGCTATGTTAGGATACGGGATGTTGTCCTGACGACCTGCCTGGGGCGATGAACGATAGGGAGGAGTGGCGAGAGAGGGTCAGGGATATCCGTGCTACTAGCGCGACATGATGATGATGATGATACAATAATGATAGCGGCAAGGTTAATATAATGGCTACTGTTGTGGAAAATAAACACATCGGGTCTAGTTAAAATTCAAGACGAGGCTATTTGAGTTTGCTTTCACACCAATGTTCTTGGGAAAATCCCTGCCTTTCTTTCCTTTCTCCTCAGTTAAGGGATAATTATAAGTATTTATCCTAAAACCCAGTTGTACAAAGGTTTAAAGTCGTTTCTGAAGTAAAGACCCGCCGACGTAAGAACGGACAGGCCCTAAATAGCTTAACTCTATCAAGATTCACTTTTTAGGGTTACCTCAAATATCAAGCAATAAACCTGACTCAACATCTTTCAGACGACAGGAGAAGGTGATGCCTGGAATGAACAGTTCCCCGAGGCAAGGATCATTATTTTACCAAATGGCTTCAGATCAATTATGGATAAATTGCTTAGAAGACTGGGTGCTCTTGCCCTGTAGGTAGACATATATGTCTTGGAGAAGAAAAAAACCCTCTAAATTCAAAATTGGGAGTGGGGAATAGAAACTTCATTCCTTGAAAAAAAACTACTGGCAACTGAAACCGCAGCACTATCTCTGATGAAATGTTGCAACGGTCCTATGTTCGCAAGTAAACTAATAAAGGATTTTATCATTCGATTCTTGTATATTTGCACGTTACAATCACACGATAAAAATAGCACATTGTACCGAGATTTTCGTTTGCGCAATAGAACTAAAACATTCAAAGAGAATGTAGCCATATCACAATTCAGTTGTCAAGTTAATAACTGTAGGAGATTTTCCGCTTTAAAACCCTCTAACTTGGAGAATAAAGTAATTTCCTATCCAATTTGCATATATATATATATATATATATATATATATATAACTTAGGAAATATACACACATATATATATAACTAAGGAAATGTGCGTATATATATATATATATATATATATAACTTAGGATATATACATATATATATATAATTTATTTATATATATATATATATATATATATATAACTTAGGAAATATATATATATATATGTATATATATATATATATATATATATAACTTGGGAAATATATATATATATATATATATATAACTTGGGATATATATATATATATATATATATATATATAACTTGGGAAATATAAATATATATATATAACTTAGGAAATATATATATATATATATATATATATATATAACATAGGAAACACACACACACATATATTTATGTGTGTGCGTGTGCGTGTGTGTATATATATATGTGTATGTGTGTGTGTAACTTAGAAAAAAATAACATATCACAGCGAGATTTTCATAAAAAAATTTAACTTGCAATGCCTTAACTTAGAGAATAAGCCAATTGTCCAAAATTGCAACTAAAGCAAAATTTAGCGAGGTTAACGTTCGCTCTGAATGTCCGCTCTAAATCTTCAATATTTTAAATACCAGAGAAATGCAAATTATAATTTTTAACTACTTTCTAAACAGAAACATTAATCTTATCAAGAACACCAGGAACCTAATGGGTTCACAGATCTTCTTGTACAGGGTTTCTCAAATTTTTTACTTCAAATAAAATAACCGAATTCTAAATTATAAATCAAAATTTGCCAGTTTTTAATGCAATTTACTTGAGAAAAGAATTTTTAATCAATAAATCCAAACGTATCTTTAATTCTTGAATTATTTCCTAATATGAAGGATGGGTTTGTTGGGACACTGCGAAAATTATGAATATTAGATTGCTGGTTTTTGAATTTGAACGGCAAATCATCACGTTCAATGTTGAAAATGCTTCTCTGTTCACTAAGTCAATAATGTGTATGGCTAAACGTAGATTCCACCATAGATGAACTCAGAAAAACAAGTAAAACAGATTCAACTGTTGCACAAAACTTGGGATATTTTCCAACTGTTTTTTCGTTTATAAAGTTGCTTTAAATTGATACATAAACTTCGCTTGAAGAATGATTGTCATTTCAATGAATTCTTCAAGAAATTCGTCCAAATTTGCACTAAATTTTCATTCACCCCTTCAACATTGGTCTTCATATAAATGACCCTTATTCTAACCTTAACCCTAACCCGTATGTGAACGACCCATCACTAGTGGTCATCACACCTAATCAGGCATTCTACTCGATCTACAATATCCGGCAACTCGTCTATATAACCCAGCGGTTTTCGTTCTCCTTTTATAAACGCAGACGAGTAAATCCTCCCCTGTTCCCCCCCCCCTAATGGTTTTATTCACCCTGCCAAAACTTTTAACACGGTCAGTGAAATATGGACCACTTTGAGAAGAACGGTCGTAGAACCTCACATAAATAAACATTAACTGTAACAGTAAATCTTTATTTTAGACCTCATTCTTATTTACTAAAACTAGGAGAATCCCAGTGACGAAATTGAGAAAGTGCCGGCCTGGCGCCTCAAAATAAATTAGCTCGAACTCCAGTAACGCTATTACGCTCACTTATGCACTAATGCCCTTGGAAAATTTATTAACCCCCATTATCCTCCCAGCAATGGGCTAAATAGTGTCACGGCTGTTTTTCTACAAGGATGGCATTGGAATTAAGTAACCCTCGATAGTTGATATGCCATTAAAAGAAAAATCCCATACCGTACCTATTTACTAAAAATAGCTGCAGCACAAGACCAGAAGAATCGAACCTGTTCGTAATCATATTTACCAACCCCTCCGCTCGGGCAGGATATGACACAAGGTCAATTTTTAAGCGGAGTTTAGCAGGTTTGAATTCAGAGTTTTCCTTCTCCTAGACTAGATGCCTCATCAAGGCTGAAGAACACAGTCTACCCTACTATTTACCCATAGCTGGAGGGAGAATAATTGGATTCATACCTTTCCCAAGGGTATTAGTGCTATGTGAAATGCAATCAGCCTTGTCTAGGATTTGAACTCGTGTCGCCGTGTCCATTTCCTACGACGATAACGATTACACCACTGGCACCTCCAACCTGTTAGTAATAGCTAATTAGCTTAGCTTTTTAACCACACCACCGAGCGAGGTGCTTTGATAAATTAGGTATAGGTTAGATAAGACACGTAAAAATGGCTGCTGAAAACAGGTTGCTCTTATTTCCATTTGGCGAGTCAGGCTACTCTTCGAATAACTTAAGATTTAATCCAATTAAACAACAAATTCTTGTAAAGTTCTTCCTTTAATAAAAGAGCGTGTGAGAAACCAATTTCGGAATTTTCCCACTCACATTTTTTAATAGATATGATCCAAATTGCGAAATTCGTGATATTATCAAAGAGTTGATGACATACAGGCTATTCCAGAAGGTCTCTATCCATAGACATTTTTCTTTACAGCAAAACTGTAATTTTTAAAAATTAAACTTTTTTCAAAGAAAGGCGTAATTAAGTAGATTAGCCTGCTAAGTCAGTAGACTATTAGAATCATCACAGAACAGTCGTTGCACTAAATTAGGAAACCACCTTTGAAGTAACAATATCAATTCTGCCTCATTTGGAAATGTCCCACATTCTCTCATTAAACTTTTACACAAGTGTCGCTCGCAGCGTGGTGGTTATTCTAAAAGGGTACAGAATCAATGACCCGAGTTGGTTTGCGATTTACTTTGAGCAAATACTTTGGGGAAAGGCATGAAACCATCTCTTCTCCCTCCAGTTATAGATGAATAATAGAACTGACTGGCTTCTTTAGCCTTGAAAAGCGACTGGTCTTATAGAAATTTAGACTGAATTCCAACCAGTAGTACTCTGCTTAGAGAAAATTGACCTTGTTTCGCACCCTCTTCATGGGGGAGGGATTGAGTTGGGCAATTAGATACACAAGTGTTGCGAAATCCAAAACTATTAACAGGAGTATTTTACCGAAATGAAACTTTTGGATATATTTTTTGCCTTTGGATTCAAACTTTTGGAATATGCAGAATAATTTGTTGTGATTATCTCCCCTTCGTATAAAATCTGATTGTTGTTTGGTATTTGAAAATGAGCGTAATAGCTTTGCCATTTAATTATACAATATCTCCCATATATAAATTTATTTATATAACGATAATCTATTAGTTGTTATTCATTACTAAACTCTACATGATAGAAACTGACACAAAAATATATATTCAAACAGTCTGAAAATAATTACCCTAATATATATTCGTGCACTTTTATTCTGATTACAGATGTATTTCAAGCGTAATTTTTATTTCAGAGTACTGTAGAGTTTGGGCATAAATAAAATCTAATAATATCCATTTTTTTGCCCAGTCGGCAGGGGCTGTAGAATACACCGACTGCATCTCTGCAGAGGGGTAAAACTGTCCCAAAGACTGTCCTGAATATGACACTAAACAATCTAATGGTGAGGCTCCTGTAATGTTGGAGCTTTGGGTAATGCAGAGTACCCCTTCATTGCCATTGCTCCCAGGTCCACTCTAGCTAGGAGTAATAGCACCTGATAGGGTCCTATCTATTGGTCAAATTGAACTGTTTGATATTTAAACTGTGTCCAAACAAATGACTGATGCTAAATTAAATTGTATGAAATAGAACTGTTTGATCGTTTAACTGGGTGTAAATAAATGACTGATGTTTAATTGAATTGTTAATGATACATACCAATAATTTTGAAATAGAACTGTTTGATCATTTAACTTTGTGTAAACAAGATACTGATGTTTAATTGAATTGTTAGTTATACATAGCAATACTTGGAATCATTCAACTTTGTTAACTTATGCTAAATTGAATTGTTAGAAATAGAACTGTTTGACCATCTATGCATCTACAAAATGTATGTACAAATCATATATATTTAATATATGTAAAAACAGGATTTGTTATTTAATAACCAACAATGGTGGATATGTCATAAAACCCAACCAAATCAAACCGTTTTAATTGTAGTATGTTCTACTGAAAATAGTACAATTATCTTTCATTTAAGAGAAAAGTAACTTTATATTAAAAAATTCTTATGGTTAATACGGTAATGGAATTAATTTCTTAAAATTTATTAGACTTGTGAATTATATCATTCATGCACAAGATAGATAGATAGATAGATAGATAGATAGATAGATAGATATGAAGAGACTGAAATAGATACAAAGATTGATAGATAATTTTAAAAATCAAGTAGCAAAAAAAAAAAATACCAAAATGATACCCCGATATCTCCACACCTAGAAGTAGTGGTACTATTTAACCGATAGCCTAGGGAGATACGGGGGATTATATATAGTAAGTTATTTATTTATTTAATACCCTACTTTTTATATTGTCGCTCTTTTTTCAAGTCAGGTAACAAAATTCAAACAAATGCGCCTGGTCCTTGGAAATTTTAAATACAAACATGGCTACTAACAGCAGTCAAAAGTATTAATTGTTTTTTTTCTCTAAATAATAAGTATATAAAGTTGGCGACCGTAGTCGAGGGTGACCCGTAGGCTCTCTTTTCGATAGCTACTACAGTGTAGGGGAGGGCGCTACGCCTTTCCCGGGATTGACCCCCTTTACCCTCGTTCCGTACCTTATAATGCTGAGTGTTAAGCAAGGAGGCAACAAGTATCATTTTTTGAGTCTTTGGGTATGACGCGAACACTCTAACCAAATAAAAGAAAACTTTTTCTTTCTTTAAAAAGGGAAACCCCATAGCGTTGTGGCTAACGTGCTGGACTGCGACATTGTAGGTAAATGAGTTCGAACTCTAGTCGTGCTATTATGTTCACTTTCGGACTAATTCCACTGGGATAGGCATGAACCCACAAATTATTATTCATTCATGACACCTCTTTTTTATTTGCCTTGGGCTTCAAGGTTTATTTTATACATGGATACGTAGAATAGTTAGTACCGTTACGTTTTCATACAGTAAGACTTGGTTTGGTTTGGTTTCTTTGTTTAGTAAGATATCAACCTTCGTGGATAATTTAATGCCAAAGCCACCCTTATAGAAGAATAGTAGCGGTACTATTTAACACCTAGTTTTGTGTGGGGGAGGAAATAAAGGGTTTCATATCGTATTATTAATTTATTTATTTAATACTCTACTTTCTAGATTTTTCTTCTTGTTTCAAGACAGGGAAAAAATTCAAACAAATGTGTCTGGTCCCTGGATATTCCAAATCCAAAGCAGCACCTTATTGCATGAAAATGAGAGAGTTGTGGGTCACGCTAGTTGGACATTTTTACATCTGCCCCACATTCAACTTGACCTAGAGTCATATTTGCCCAAGTAAGGAGGTTGAGAGATACCGACGATATATGGGTCGGATTATAGGATTTTTTCAATTTAAAAATTAAACTATAATCTCCTTTTTTTATGGCATATCTAAATATTATTTCCCCGAGAAAAATCCCGCTTCTTCGTTATGTGCGGGTTAATCGTACATATTGCTATTTCTCCTTTCATAGAAACTTGCAAATAGGCAATCATATGCAGAGTGAGGCAATGAATATGGAAGAAAGTCTCTATCCTATTATAGGACAAGGCTTAAACGTTTGTGTTTAAATATTACACCCTGTCATCACCTTAGATAAATAATGGACCATTCTGTTTCGATTGGAAAGAAAAAAAGAAAGAAAGAAAGGGAATCTATACGCCAGACGCTTAACGTCTGCTTTCATACAATGAAATAGAAAATAAGGAAAAGAAAGAAAGAAAGGGAAGATAAAGACAAAGAAACGTATAGATAGATAGATAGATAGATAGATAGATAGATAGATAGATAGATAGATAGATTAGAATACGGTAAAGAACGATTTTGTTTGTAACACTAAACAACATAATACATAATCTATGAAGGTAGCAAAGTTTCTTTTTTATGTATTTTATATTGCTTTTATTAGACTGTTTACACGCACACAAAAAAAGAACGATTGTTTTATGAAAAATAATACCACAAAAGCATTAAAACACTTTAACTTAAAGAATAACGAAATTTTCAGTTAAATTTGCAGCTTTGAAATAGTGTGGGTTCAGTATTTACATACTTCTCAATCATTATATTTGCTCTTGGGCGTAAACTGCTTTACGCTAATTATAAAGCACTTTCTCTTATTTACTTGCAGTTATAATCTAAATAATAAAGGCAATTAATATTAAAGAAACTATATTATAATAATTTGATTTCTGTATGTGTGTGTTCCTGTAACAAATTTTTTAAAATTACACATCGTAGCGAAATTTGAATTTGCGCAAAGTTTGTGTTAACTTTCTCTTTGAGAATAAAGCAATTTTGAGCCCAGCGTGAAGTATTCATTTACGCCAATCCTAAATATTATAATTTCTCAAGGGAAGTAACTATTTGACGCTAATTATAAATATTTTCACTTATTTATTTACTGATTTAAAATGAATTAAATATATATATATATATATATATATATATATATATATATATATATATTTCCTCTTGAGATTGTATGTCGAAGTTTTATTTCGAACTCAACCTCTACCTTTTTAACCAAACTCGAACTTTCAACAGCAAAGAAGAGGGAATATATAAAAAAGATCCAAAACAAGACAATAACTGCATCTGAACGGATATGGCATTCGTACAGATCAAAAAACATCCAATAAAGTCTGGTAGTATTGTGAGATACTACTGAGGCGCCCTGGGTTAGTGGTAATGATGCTTCGGCCCCTAAACCATGACTGAACCCTGGGTCATCATCCGATGAAAACTTTACTGGAAGCAAAACTGCTTTTTCTTGCGGCAGTTCTTGTATATATATATATATATATTTCATATTACAAAGATTCTCAAGATATATTTGTGATTTATTGAAATAGATGGCAATGAAATGTTCCTATTTGTATTGTCACTTTTGCATATATATATATATATATATATATATATATATATATATATATATATATGCTAAAAACGTTTTAATCAGTACAATAGAATGTAAAATCACGAAAATGTGGACCAATCAGACAATATTTTCAGCTATAAAATAAGATAAAAAATACGTGTTGGTACTGACCTCACCAAAGTATCGACGTCGTGAAACTCTGAGTCGAGAGTTTTTATCCAGCAGTTATTTTATTTTACAGCCAGCTGAATATATATATATATATATATATATATATATATATATATATATATATATATATAGTGTGTGTGTGTGTGTGTGTGTGTGTGTGTGTGGTGTAATAGTCACGATCATATGAAATGGGCAAGGCGACCCGAGTTCAAATCCTTGACGAGGCTGTTTCCATTTGACATAGAGCTAATGTTCTTGGGAAATCAGTAAATTTTATTATTCTCCTTCCAACTCTGGATAAATAGTCGGGCAGACTAGGTTCTTATGCCTTGGGACGGTAACCGGTGAAGAAGAAGGAAAAACTCTGAATTCAAACCTAAAAATTGACCATGTGTCACAACATCCTGCTCCGGCGAGAGGTTGGATATATATATATATATATATATATATAATTAAATCTCAGGTTTTTTTTTATAATGGTCACATTACCAGAAGTTTCATGTATCAACTAGGATATAATTATCAGAAGAAACACTGGAGTGATTGGACAATGATTCTAAGTATTTCCGGTACAATGTGTAACTGCTTGGAGTACAACCGGAAGTGAGAAGGTTGTGGAAGGGAAAGAGCCAAAAACCTATTATCCGGAATATTTCTATTGGTGTTACAGTCAATGTATATTACTAAAATTTGTCAAAAAATTTGTTCTTAGAAAAGGATTTACACTAGGGCCTACCAAACTAAATTAAGTGACTGCATTAAATAAGAAAAATGGCAGTATGGATTTTTTTAAAAAATGGCTGCATTCGAGCATTTGTTCATTCTTATCTATTCAATATATATATATATATATATATATATAATCTTAAGTGAAACTTAACAAATGAGAGCCATTATAAATTTATTTCAATATTTTTTGGAAGATCGTATCTTCAGATGGAATATAAGTAAGTAAAGTTGGCGACCATAGTCGAGGGTGACGCGAAGGCTCCCTTTTCGATAGCTACTACACCAAGGTGTAGGGGAGGGCGCTACTCCTTCCCAGGATTGCTCTACTTTACCCTTGATCCGTACCTTATAATGCTGAGTGTTAAGCAAGGAGGCATCAAGTACCATTTTTTGAGTCTTTGGTATGACTCGACCAGGGATTGAACCCAGGTCTCCCGGCCGATTGGCGAATTTGTTATATATCTATATATTCTGAATTATTTATAGCTCTCTATTTGAATATATTAATACTACATATTCTTTAAGGATTATTCCTCTTAAGTCTATTAATAGACAGATTTTAACCAGCCCATTGGCCTAGTGGGTACAGAGTTCGCCAATGATCCGAGAGACAGGGATTCAATCCCAGGACTCAAAAAATGGTACTTGATGCTGTCTTGCTTAACACTCCGCATTATAAGGTACGGATAAAGGGTAAAGTGGAGCAATCCAGGGAAATAGTATGTAGTAGCTATTGAAAATGGAGCCTTCGGGTCGCTCTCGACAACGATCGCGAACTTTACCAACTTATATATATATATATATATATATGGTGTTTCTCACTTGAGTCTCGAATCCGTGAAATCCAGAGTTGTGAGTTATTAATCTATTTCAATCTTAATTTCAATTTATTTATATTTATATTTGGTTGGGTTTCATATGTTTAATCGATTTCCGTTTTAGTTTTCATTGAACGGTTGGCCTTCTTATATATATATATATATATATATGCACGAGCTAGAATACGCAAACTGCATCCCCAAAAAGAGACCTCTTTAGTCTGACCCTAAACTCCATCTAATGTTGAGGCTCCAGTTCTGGAATTCTAGGAAGCGTGTAGTCCACTTCATTAGCATTACTCCCAGTTCCACTTTGATCCGAGGTGGTTGTACTTTTTAGGGTCCCATCTATAGATTGGTTTGAAAACTATTAGTATTAGATAGGAATACTTGAAACCATATAAAAATATAGAAACAAATCATTATTATCTAATAGGAATAGATATTTGGCATCGGATTTGTCAATGAATTATTAGATTATTTGTTTTAAGAATCGTTACTTGAAACTACAATTGCTTACAAATAATTATCAATCATCATAAAACAACCCATCAAAGGATGATGTGCCGTAAAACTAACCAACCATATATGGTATGAATATTTATTGAACCCGAAGAAGATATTTTGTGGATTTAAAAAAAATGTTTTTTTCAAAATATTGCTAGCATTTTAAAAATATATTTTCGCACACACACACACACATATATATATATATATATGTGGTGGGGGTATGGGTGTGTGTTTATATATTAATATATTTGTGAATATATAAACATTAAGGGTCATATTAAGAGTACAGACTTTTGGGTTACGGGTATTGTGAGGCCTTAAATGGCAAGGGATGTTTTCAGAAGAAAAGAAAATTTAGGAATAATAAAGCCTGGTGAAGGCAGCAAGAGACATTGGTCTCTCTATGACCTCAGCTAAAACAGTTCACGTGTTTTAATCAAGTTGATACTATCGCCTCATTAATGACAGACCACTGAGATTAATAGACCAGTTCGTACACCTCAGTAGCAATATCTCATCTACTGAAAGTGATGTCAACATACTCAGAGGTAAAGACTGTTTATTGACAGCTTAGCGACCGCATGGAAAATACAACAAAAATTCTTCCAAGCTGTGGCTGTGTCAGTACTACTGTATGGTTGCACCACTTGGACTAAAAAAACGTTTGTAAAAAAAAATCTAGAAGGAAACTATACAAGGATGCTGCGTGCAGTTTTAAATGAATCCAGGAAGTAGCATCCAATAAAACAGCAACTGTACAGCCACTTACATCCCATCTCACAAACCATCCAAGTAAGACAAGCTGGACATGTTGGGAAAGAAAGGACGCACTCATAAACGACGTTCTCCAATGGACTCCTACACATGGACGCACCAGTGTTGGCCGACCGGCAAAACCAAGCATTCATCAGCTCTGCGCAGACACTGGGTGCCGTTTAGAGGAATTACCAAGGGCGATTGCCGATGGGACGGATGGCGAAAGAGACAATGGAATCCGTGCTGTTAGCATACCTTGATGATGATAATAATGATGATGATATAGCAACATAAGGGAATGTAGAAGTTAATCTACCGTTGACTACAGGGATATAGATTTAAGAAGGTTGAGATATTTGTATCCAAAAATGAAATGACTTTTCACTTCATCTCAAGAGAACACCTTCCCCGCCCGTTCTCCAGTTGATGAAGGATCATAAAGTGCAGTCACAAAAAGCCTCATGACTTAATCCGGCAGTGGTGAACATATATATATATACGTATTTGCTTCATATTTATGGTTTACGCATATGTACAAATACATAGGTGTGTATATATGAATATTTACACATATATAAATACATGTTTAATATATAATTTTCTGGTATATAAATATGGATGTATGTCTCTATATAGTTTGATAGACTGATAGATATGAAGAGGCTGCAGATAGATAGATCGATAGTTAGATAGATAGATCTGATTAGATTCAAGATAAGTATGACAGCCTTCTAAGAAATGAGAGGAAAATATTAACACTTTCAGATAGATCGATGAAGTTATAGCTCTGAATAGATTGAAGATAAGTATGACAATCTTATGAAGATAGATAGATAGAGAGAGAGAGAGAGAGAGAGAGAGAGAGAGATAGATCTGATTAGATTCAAGATAAGTATGACAGCCTTATAAGAAATGAGAGATAAATATTAACACTTTCAGATAGATCGATGAAGTTATAGCTAATCTTATGAAGATAGATAGATAGATAGATAGATAGATAGATAGATAGATAGATAGATAGACTTCGGATAAGTAAGTTTGAACAGCCTTCTAAGAAATGAGAGATACACATGAACTAATCAAGACAGATAGATAGAAAGATTCTTTCAATAAAAGATCATTGGGTGATTTTCCAGTAGAATTAGAATGAGGAAAGACAAAAAAAAATGATACTTTGTTAATTAGCAGATGAACAATTTACTTAATCGAGTGTGCTAACTTTAACCTACGTTTATATTCATGTCACCCAGTCTCGCCACCCCCAAACAAAAGAAAAACACCCGAAGACTAATTTCGCAATTCATTCATTGGTTTATTTTTTGGTGGGGGGTGACTTTCCCTTGATTATATACAAGTATATTTTTTTTCTTCATTTCAACAGCGAAGTTATATACCAGACCAAATTGCATAATATAAAAACAAGAAAAACACATAAAAAATTTCAAATAATAAAAAAAAAATGATAGCAGTTCTTTGCATGAGAATATTCTTATTATTCATGGTATAAAAATATTTTTTAATAAAATATTCTTATGCTGATATCTCCAAGATCCTGAAACTTGTTTCCTTCTTCTTTTTTTTTTCTGTGATTTTTTTTTAAAGCAGAAAATCGAAAAACAAATCAGTTTGCTTTTTCGACTTTTTCTTTTAGGCAGTACAGTCAGTTTCTGTTGGGTTTCGTTCAAATTGAACGTATATCTCGGCTTATAAGACGTTCCTAAATATCTATACAGTTCTTTTCGGTTCAGGCGAACGTTTGCCAGATAAGCCAACCTCCCAAAAATAAGGCAATGCCATGTCCCTCAGACTGTCAAGTTCAGAGGGTTCTAATATGGATGCTTAAAAAGACGACTTATACAATCGGCTTATACAGAGTTTGTGCTTTTTTTCTTTTTTGGATGACGATCTAAATGAAAAAAGGCAGCCATTTTTGGCATATGATGAAAGTAGATAGTCTGTGATTTTTTTTTTTTTTTTTAATTTTCTTTACTTCTTTTTTCTTTTTTTTTTTTTTTTTAAAAAAAGACGACTTTTAAATAAAAATGAAATGAACTTTTTTTCAGTTATTTGAAATATGGATTATAGAATTGGACACTTCTAGTGAGATTTAAAACAATAAATATTCCGGTTGAAACATTTCTCTGGTAAAAAAGGACTTTGATATTTGTATTAAAAAAATTAACATCTACAAGGATTTGCCCGGCCTTTTATATATATATATATATATATATATATATATATATATATATATATATATATATATTCAACTGTGTTCTGACCGAAGACGATAGACGGCACAAATGAAATGAGCTTACTCCCTGGAGATTCCGGCTCCGAGGAGAGCACCTCCCCCGTTGCAGTACAAGGGAGGGGTCATGGACTCCCTGGCACCTTTGCGGCACGGACCACGGGGACTGGGCAATTTTTTTTCTTTACTCAGACGTACGCGTGTGGGGCGCCCACATTTAACCGACCTTGTGTCATACTTGCCCTCGTGAAGAGGAAACTAAATAAAAAATACAATGATTTTTTTGTCTTTTTTTTTGACAACGCATAGATAGACTTGGTATAAGGGTTTTTTTTTAGACAATCTTTGTGGGATTCGATCCACAGTCCTCGATGAATACAATTTAAACCTCGACTTGACATTTTAAGGAAAAAAGAGTTAAGATAATTATTATTGTTGCTGTTGTATATTTTTTGTAATTACTATTATTGTTGTTGTTGTTGTTGTTGGTATTATAGTAGGAGGAAGAGGAGAAGGAAGAGGAGGAGGAGGAGGAGTAATTAATGTGTTCTTTTTATCTCTATTTTTTTAAAATTTATCTATTTTTTTTTTTTTACTAATGATAATTTTTATGGTTGACTCCTTTTTTTTTCTTTTTTTTTTTTGTTTGGTTTTATTTTTATTTTTTTTTTCGGTTTTTACAAATTTCTTTTTTATTATTTTTTAAAAAAATTTTTGATAAAAAGAAAAAAAAATTTTTTTTTTTTTCGTTCAGAGATGAGAGGCTAAGAAAAAATATATATATATATATATATATATATATATATATATATATATATATATATCACTATTAATTTATACTCCTTTTTTTATGTTGGCTTCTTTTCTTTTCATTTTTTTTTTTTGTCTTTTTTCAAATTCTTTTTCTTTCCACTTATAAATAATAGATATGAGGTAGATAAAAAAAGACACAGAAATGAGGTAGTTGAATATAATCGAGGATAACCGAGTCTTTGCATCGCTATACGGTGTTTCCCTGCCGTAAAAATGGAGTCAATGTAGTAGTAGTAGTAGTAGTAGTAGTAATAATAATTGTAGTCAAAGTAGTAGTAGTTATAGTAGTTGCTGTACTGTGTTTTGAGTATCGTCCAAGATTTTTATGCTTTGCCGGTAATAGTAATAATAATAATAATAATAATAACGTTGGTGTCGCGTATGTCAAAGAAAATACAAAAAGGAATATTAAAAGAGTCTTGGAAGTAATATATGTGTTCGTATGTTGTTTTTTGTTTTGTTTTGTTGTTTTTTTCTTCTCTTTTAAGAAAATCTAAACGTAACGTATATAGTATGTGTATGTGTGTGTGTGTGTGTGTGTGTGTGTGTGTGTGTGTGTGTATGTGTTTTCCTATCCAATGTAGCAATTTTAATGTTCGGACAATAATACAAAGGGAATTTTTTTTTTAACTACCCCACATGTCACAACTTCATTTTTTTCTTCCTTTTCTCATTTTTTAAAAAATTATTTTATTTATTGAACTTCCTTTTTTTTTTTTGCTTGAATATTTTCCCCTACGTTTTGTCTCTTTTGTTTTTTTTTTATTAATGTGAACAAATGCGTGGTAGATACTCCCAGTATAAAAAAATAAAGAATCCAGCGAGAATATAGTCACTAAATCCGTTATTAGAGTATATATATATATATATATATATATATATATATATATATATATATATATATATATATATATAAGGGAGCCCACTGGAAAATTACTATATATTTTGAAATATTTCTATCGTCCTGAAATAAAAAAAAAAAAAAACAAACAAAAAAAAAACAAGTTGTCTTTTTTTAACCTATTTGAAATTTTATACAAACTTTTTTTTTCTTCTTAAAAAAATTCAAAATTTTTTAATAATTCCTTTGTATCCATGCCCAATTTAAGTTGGTGGAATCAAGTCTGGTCCACCTCCAGTTGGTTTGTTTGAAAACAACCGTAGCCTGCACGAATTTTGGCAGGGCTTTTTATTGTCTTAAGCACCCTTGCGGCGGGTGACGTCATCGTGCATATTAACAGGTTTTGGGCGTCATTCCGGTGACACGGCAGCCATTGGGGCCCCTTCTTTGTCATTATCTTCACTTCCTCCTATATTACTGCCATTTCTTGATCCATTTTTACCCTTTCGGTTCGGCTCTCGAAATGGACAGTCTGCTATCAGGTGTTCCGTCGACTTGCAGAAGTGACATCTTTTTGGTAAAGGTCCGTGTGGGCATTTTTTAGCTATATGATTCCCAAGGTCTCCGCAGTTGTAACACCTGTAAAAAGAGTAAGAGAAAAAAAAAATACAAAAATGTTTAAGTCAACGGAAGAGAATTAAACTGTACTTTTGCCAACATTTCTGTGGTGATAATAAAGATGAAAGCTTTATGTACAAATTCTAAGTCAACGATTTGTCAATCATTCGTGAGATAATCATCGTGAAACATTTCCTAATAATTGACAAAGTTTCACATAGGAAATTTTGAAAAATTAACTTTATACAAAGAGGTCAATCCCGTTATTAATAAAATGATTATCTGAGAAATGTGATAAAAATATGTACGACTCGTCAAAATTCCTAATAATTAATTTCTTTTTCAAAGATTGTCAAACAGCTTAAGACGGATCAGAAATTATATATATATATATATATATATATATATATATATATATATATATATATATATATGAAGGTAGCAGAAAAAACATAATCCAAATAGGTGAATATAAGTTGGCGACCATAGTCGAGGGTGACCCGAAGGCTCCCTTTTCGATAGCTACTACACCAGGGCTGTAAGGAAGGGGGCTACTCCTTTCCTAGTATTTCTCTACTTTACCCTTGATCCGTACCTTATAACGTTGAGTGTTAAGCAAGGAGGCATCAAGTACCATTTTTAAAGTCTTTGGTATGACTCGACCTGGGATTGAACCTAGGCCTCCCGGGCTACTGGCGAACACTTTAACCATTATGCCAATGTCCGGTAAAATATATGTAGATGTAAAGTCGACGTTAACGTTTCGGTTTCAGTGACCAACATCAGGACTTGGATGTGAAAATAGTTCACATAGCGGTGGATGCTTTTTTTTTTTTTTTTTTTTTTTTTTGTTTCTGTCATCTCAGCAAGCATCCATCGCTATGGGAACTATTTTGATATCCAAGTCCTGATGATGGTTACTGAAACCGAAACGTCAACGTCGACTTTACATCATCATATATTCACCTATTTGGATAATTTTTTTTCTGCTACCTTCATACTGTCGGATTTTTATCCATATTTACTTTCATATATATATATATATATATATATATATATATATATATATATTCATTGAAAAGTAACTCCTTATTTCAAAGTCCTTATAGATTAGTTCTCAGCAATTTTTTTTTTCTTTTGCAAGAAATGAATTTGAGAAAAACTCATCATAGGAAGTTAATTTTCAATCATCCGGTATATCATAGACATATTTTATTAAATATTACATTTGGAGTTAAGTCATTTGAAATTTCAGACAATTATTAAACAATCTTTATCCTCATTTGCTACATCTTACTCATGAAAAAGAAAATCTTTAAAAAAAACACACACACCAAATCCTAGTATGTCATCTATTATAAGATATACCTACAAGAAAAACTTCTACCTAAATACACTCAAACATAATTATATATATATATATATATATATATATATATATATATATATATATATATATATATATATATATATATTCAGTCCAGTTAAACCGGAGTCGGGAATAATTCCGTCAGGACCAAAAAATCATTAAACTATGAACATTTAAATTTTCCTGATAAAGAGCTCAGTGTAACTGACATCACAGAGCAATAATTCCTTTAATAATTCCTTATATATATATATATATATATATATATATATATATATGCATTGAGAGTAAGATATTCTCATATTCATTTCTTTTAAAAATCATTAGTAATATAATAGGATTTTAAAATAGGGAACTACTTTTCAATTACACTGTATATAAGTTTGCCAGCTTTAGTCGTGGGTAACCCGAGGGCTCCCTTTTCAATATTCACTACACCGAAGTGTAAGGGAGGGCACTACTCCTTTTTCTGGATTTATTCACTTACCCTTGATCTGTACCTTATAATGCTGAGTGTTAAGCAAGTAGTACCATTTTTTGAGTCTTAGGTCTGACTCGACCAGGGATTGAACTGGATCAATGGCTAACAAAAGGTAAAAAACGCGAATTTCAACGAATCTTCCCTGATGATCAGGGACGGGAAACTCAGTTATAGATATCTTTTTATTTTAGTTTTTAATTTAATTATATTTGCTCCACAGAATTTACACCTTGAGTAATCATTGGATCTTTGTAAAATAAGTAAAGTTGGCGACCTTAGTCGAGAGTGACCCAAAGGCTCCCTTTTCAATAGCTACTACACCGGGGTGTAGAGGAGGATGTTATTCCTTTCCCTGGATTGCTTCACTTTACCCTTGATCCCTACCTTATATTGCTGAGTGTTAAGCAAGGTAGCATCAAGTACCATTTTTTTAGTATTTGGTATGACTCGACCTGGGATTGGATCCAGGTCTCCTGGGCCATTGGCGAACACTCTAACCATCATGCCAGACTCAATCGGGTGACTGAAAATGAACTTACTATTACTTCTTCTTATCTTCATTTATGGTAAAATTATAGTTAAGAAATAAAATATAATAGTTTTAAAATAGGGAGTTACAGCTCGATCACCCTCTATGTGACTCGAACCTTTGAACGAAACTGTATTGCCATGAATTCTCAGTACAAATTGTTTTGTCCGGAAACAATAAGGAGTATATTCAGATGGTTTAAGTCTCTATGCACAAGTCGATGCAAATAAAAAAATAAAAAAATAGCAAAGATTTGAGTGATGTCTGTAGGTAATGAATAAATAAATTTAAAAAAAAAACTGAATTAAAAAAGAAAATTATTAAAATATGCAGAAACTCCCAGAGATCTCTGACTGGAAAAAGGGGCGACGCATGCGTAAAAAAAAGGGACCTCCCGACCAAAGGAGGAAGCTCACTCTGTTTGAGCAGTGACCGGCGAATTGACAACACCTCCATCTCCTGACTGCTAGTGGAAGCCAACGCGGCCGTTTCAAGGCGCCACGTTGGGCTAACCTTTCACTAGTAGCACCCGTCTTTGTTAAGAGTATGCCAAAATACAAAAACTACGAACTAAAACACTGGACTTGGACAAACTTCCAAAAGCGACTAACGCATTGTTAAAGCTTTAAAATACCAAATGAGGACACACATATACCAAGAAACGATTAACGTATTTTTAAATACTTTGACTGGGGGATTCAACCATTTCAAATGTGTTCAGGGAAAATTCCTTCTCCCATTGAATAGTTGTTGAACCCAGGAAATAAAGGAAAAATAAAAAAAATGTCTTCGTCTCCTATGTGTTGCTGTCTTCTTTTGTATAATTCTTTTTGATTTGGTTTGGTTTCTTTGTTTAATGGCATATCAACTCTTTTTAGGTTATTTAATGCCAAAGCCATTCTCCGAGAAGAACAGTAATGGGGCTATTTAACCCATAGCTGGCAGGATAAGGGGGTTCATACCTTTCCCAAGGGTATTTGCCCGAAAGTGAACGTAATAGCGCGACTGGAGTACGAACTCGCGTACTACGATTCCGCAGTCCATCGCTTTAACCATTACACCACGAGGACGCCCCAATTCTTTTTAAGCCTTCTTGTTCAAGGAGCTACATCAACAAGCAAACGTGGGGTAAAAATTAAATAACCGCCGAATGGAGTCAGATAAAAAACGATAATACAGCTTGCCCCTGACATCCGCCTGACCCCTCATATCTACGGGATTACTGTGATTAGGAATTGGTTTCTTTATTTTGTCATATCAACCTTCATGTGTTATTTAATGCTAAAACCACCCTGGTAGAACAGCAGTAATACTATTCAACCCATAGTTGTGGGGATAAGGGGGGTTCATTACTTTTCCCAATGCTATGAGTCCGAACGAGAACGTTATAAGGCAACTAGAATTCGAACTTCGAGACCGCAGTCCAGCATGCTAGCCATTACGCTAAGGAAATTAGTTAAAAAATATGACAGTAAAATAAAAACCAAAGATCACAGAGAAACCACGGGAATTACCAAACACAGTAAGTGTTGTCTTGAAAATTTATATCATCTAATTAGCGATAGACCGCTAATTAGTATCTCTAGTTACTAGTACAAACCTAAGAAAATTCAGTACAAATAGCAAATACTCCCAAAAGTTTGGCTTGGTGTGGCTTCTGAGTATCCATTGTTGTCTCAAAAGGCAGTTAAAATACAGCTAACCTTTGCAACAACATTTTTATTCGAAACAGCATTTTCATCACTTAACCAATATGATGACCAAATTCAGATCTAGACTTTTTGTGCGAAAAGAACTGAGTGCATCTTTGTCAAAAAACATCAACAGGAATTGACAATTTGTGCCAAGCAAAGCAAGGACATCCCTCTCACTAAATGTAATTACTCAGAGGAAATATTGGATTTTGTATTTTCATTAAATATTTTTGATGAATTTCATTTTTATTAATATCAGGGTTCACAAGATAAAAAGGAGTCCTGGCTTCAAAATTTTTACCACAACTGGCATATGGTACCTGCAAGAACAAAGTGGTCCCTAATCTGACTACTGAGGAAGTTCAATGCTACGTTATTTTGATAATTTGGCAGGAACTAGTGCATTCAGTGAAACTTAACTCGAAGTCAAAAACTAAATCCTAGTTGTTGAAGTTAACATTTTTGTATCGTATGTTTAGCTTATACTGGTTCGATGAAATTGTTAGCTTTTTATATATATATATATATATTTGCTTTTCGTTAGGTTTATGGCATATCAACCTTTTTAGGTTATTTAACGCCAAATCCATTTTCATGAAAATAGTTCTATTTCAAACAATTCAGTTTAGCTTAAGTACGTAATTTAAATGTTAGTACGGTTTAATTGTCGAAAACATTTCTATTTCAAGCTATTCAGTTTAGACAAGCAGTACTAATTCAGCTAATTCAGTTTAGTATAAGTACACGTTTTGTTTACACAATTAAATGTCAAAAGAATTCTATATTAAACAATTCAGTTTAGTGTAAGTACAGTTTCAATGTCAAAAACAGTTCCATTTCAAACAATTCAGTTTAGCATAGCACGCAGTTTAAATGTAAATACGGTTTGATTGTGAAAAACATTTCTATTTTAAGCTATTCAGTTTCGTCAAACAATCCAGTTTAGCATAAGTATGCCGTTAGTTCTATTTAACCCATAGATAGGGCCCTATCAGGTGCTACCAAGCCGGGCCAGAGAGAACCTGGGAGGAATGGCAATGAAGGGGTGCTCCGTATTCCCCAAAGCCCCAGCATCACTGGAACCTAACCATCAGATAGTTTAGTATCATATCTAGGACACTAATTTTTTTTGGGGGGGGACTTACCCCTCCGCAGAGCTGCAGTCGATGTATTCTACAACCCCAGACGACTGGGCAAGTTTTGTTTTTGTTTTTGTTTTCTTTTAATGATAACAGGATTTGTTGACGCAATGGAAACTGACGCTGAACGTCGGTTGCTTGGAAGCGGATAGATTTTAAATCTCAAAATTATTTGAAAATCTGTT
This sequence comes from Sepioteuthis lessoniana, assembly GCA_963585895.1. NCBI lineage: Eukaryota > Metazoa > Mollusca > Cephalopoda > Myopsida > Loliginidae > Sepioteuthis > Sepioteuthis lessoniana. The sequence goes on from CAUZXS010006550.1 coordinate 62,139, forward strand.
TTGAAATTACTAAAAATTATTATTGAAGTGTATAACGGCTTTTGACAATTAATCCTATTATACTATTTTTGGTTGGTTGGTTGGTTTTCATGGCATATCAACCATTGAAGGTAATTTAATGCCAGATCCTCTTAATACATTTATATTAAGTATGTATGATTTGTAAACACATTTTGTTGATAACGTTTTTAAACGAGCCTAAGTTCATTCTTTAACACACAATTAAATGGTTTCAAGTATTGCTATGTATCACTATCAATTCAATTAAACATCAGTCATTTGTTTACACACAGTTAAATGATCAAACAGTTCTATTTCTAACAATTCAAATTAGCATGAGTCAACAAAGTTAAATGGTTCCAAGTATTGCTATGTATCACTATCAATTCAATTAAACATCAGTCATTTGTTTACACACAGTTAAATGATCAAACAATTCAAAATGTTCAAAATGTTCCAAAATGTCCATATGAAAACCAATACTCAATCAAACACATTTTGATAGAATGCACAAAACTAAACCACACCAGGAAAAAGTTTTATTAGGCAAACAGCATGAAGGAACTATTTTTTAAAAATTGCTCTCAAAAACATAATCAACTTCTTAAAAACAATTGGCCTCCTATTAAAGATATAGACTATGTTACCAACACCTTCAACCATTAAGTTTATACAAACAAAAAGCTTTGACATTTATATATCATATTTATCAACCCCTCCTCTCGGGTAGGATATGACATAACGTCAATTTTTTAAGCAGAGTTTAACAGGTTTGAATTCAGAGTTTTCCTTCTCCTAGACTAGTTGCCTCACCAAGGCTGAAGTACCCAGTCTGTCAATTTACCATAAAACCCAACCATCACCAACCTAAACATTTGCATTTACAAACCATATATATATAATATATGTGTAAAAAGGCTCTGGCATTGAATAACCTATAGAGGTTGATATGCCATTAAAACCAACCAACCAACCAACCAATCAAATTAGTCATTCTATTGGACCCACAGATAAGACCCTCTTATAGCAATCATTCAATTTAGGAAACCAGTCAAAGAGTTTCAAGTACTGCTATATAACACTTATAAAAAAAAGTTGGCGAATGTAGTCAAGGGCAACCAGAAGGCTTCCCTTTTCGATAGCTACTAGACCGAGGTGTAAGGGAGGACGCGACTCCTTTCCCTGGATTGCTCCACTTTACTCTTGATATGTACCTTAAAATGCTGAGTGTTGAGCCAGGAGGTATCAAGTACCTTTTTTAAATCTTTGGTATGACTTGACCTAGGATTGAACCCCGGTCTCCCAGACCATTGGCGAACACTGTACCCACAAGGCCAATGAGCCGGTTTTAAAGTAAAGCGTCGAGGGCGACCAGAAGGCTCTCTTTTCAATAGCTACTACACCAAAGTGTAGGGGAGGGCGCATTTTTAAAGTCTTTGGTATGACGTGACCTGAGATTAAACCGAGGCCTTCCAGACTATTGGCGAACACTGTACCCACTAGGCTGCTCAATATTACTCATTCATTTGCACACAGGTAAGTGGTTGAAAGTATTGCTATGTATCACAAACAATTCTATTAAACATCACTAATTTGTTTACATACAATTAAATGATCAAACAGTTCTATTTCTAAAAACTTAATTTAGCATAAGTCATTTATTTGGACACAGTTTACATCTCAAACTGTTCTATTTGACCCATAAATAGGATCCTATCAGGTGCTACCACCCCAGGCCAGAGTGGATCTGGGAGTGATGGGAATGAAGAGGTTCTCCCCTTTGCCCAAAGTTCCTGCATTACTGGAGATTCACCATCAGATGGTTTTGCGTCATATACAGGACATTCAGGTGTGGAGGTTCTTAACCCTCTGAAGAGATGCAGTCGGTATATTCTACAGCCTTAGCCGACTGGGCGGACTATACCTTGTGATTAATGCTATATTAACATCCGATACTAATGATAATATAATATACTTTGTAACTGTTAATAATACAATAAAATTTAACTAAAAATAGTGATTGAAAAAAAACCTGTTAAAGTCGCTAAGTTTTCTTTAATCAAATTTATTTCAATTTTCTTCACACAACCTATCGGTTCGGCTTAGATTGTATCCTCAGCAGAGGATTATGACCAACACCTAAAGGGGTGAACTGGATAAGATACTAAACTGTATCTGATGATTAAATTTCAGTTCTAGAGATCTGGAAAGTGTGGAACACTCTTCAAATAGGGTCAATGGCATTTCCACCAGGACAATGCACCAGTCCACAACTCCATCGTTGTCACAGACTATTTGACCAAGATGGGCATCAAGACAGTTCCTTAGCCTCCCTATAGTCCAGACGTTGCTCCCTGTGGCTTTTGGTTATTTAATGCCCAAGCTATGCTTATAGAAGAACAAAAGGGGTTCCATTTAGAGGATAAAGGGGTTCATACCTTTAACATGAGTATTGTGTGGTACATTCAATAAGTTTCCAGACTTTTTTGAGTGGCATGAGAGATTTAAGGAAGGTAGGAAGTTTGTGAGGGATGATGAGAGGTGTGCGAGGAGTAAGGAAGTCAATACACCAGAGTTGATTGGCCAAAGGGTTAGGGTTAGGGTTACTATGTTGAGGTTTTAAGAGAGTTCAGCAAGAGATTCCGTCGGAAGAGGCCAGCACTCTTCAAATCGGGTCAGTGGCATTTCCACCAGGACAATGCACCAGTCCACAACTCCATCCTTGTCACAGACTATTTGACCAAGATGGGCATCAAGACAATTCCTCAGCCTCCCTAAAGTCCAGACGTTGCTCCCTGTGACTTTTGGTTATTCCCTAAGCTCAGAGGCTGTGGTTGTCCTTATTAGGGTTCCATTGATACGTCAAATGAATCTATTAAACTGTGCAAATCAGTTTAGAAACCACCTCACAGAATTATCCAAGACGGGTTGATATGCCGCTAAAATCAATTAATCTATCTACGACTATTATCATAAAGTAATCGGTGATACAGCGCGGAATAAAGTTAAAAATACAAAAAATTAGAACCCTATTATATTAATAATTTTAAAAGCCTAAATAGTGCTGCCGTCGTCCATGTAAGACGAGTTTTTATTGTATGGGATGCGAGTTCAAACCTTTTCGAAAGTTAATCAAATCAATTTTTTCCCGTTTAATAGTTGAAGAATTGGTCACCTTTATAAATAAATTAATAAGTTTTGAAAAAAAATATATAAAAAAATAATAAAACAATAAATTCAAATGACTCCGAAAATTACGGTAGAATGTGTCGGTTAACTAATCAAGACTAGAGGAAATATATACGTATATATAACGGTGACCCATCCACACTTCCCTTCGTACCTTGAGTCACGTGCTTATATAGTTTAATGGTTAACCTGAGGTTGATTTCAACTCCTTTCCGCTTCCTTGATGTTTCCAAGGAAGCACTTACTATTTCGAGATCGTCCCCACTCTCCACTAAAACCCAGCCATCACCACCACAAAGCAAACGCCTCCATTTTTTCTCGCCTCTCTCCCGACAACCCTCTCGTCAGCTGAAATTATTGACAGGTGTGTTGTGCCGAGCCAAGCGTGACCTTCTAAAACTGAGGGAGCGGTCGCCATTTATCAACTGGTAGCCACCAACTCACTCTCACCGTCGCCATCATTGCTGCTGCTGCTGTTGTGACAACAACGAAAACGAGGCAGAGAAACAAAAAGACAACAAGCCAACAATAAAATTGCTCAGTGGATGTTTCTACGTGTTTTCAACTAATTTTGTGGCACCGATTTCGAAAATGTAGTCCTTTTTTTTTTTTTTTTATCCATTTCGTAATATTTAACTGACAGAAATAATGTATATTTGGTAAAAATCAAAGCTGTAATGAAATTGTTTTCTGGAGACATCCATGGCTTTGTTCTTTCCGAATTATGATATGTAAAGAAATAGTCTGGATTTTAGAAGGAAAACAAAAATACAATTGGTAAGCAAGATTTTCTGTTTCTGCTTTCATTTGATGATTCATCGCGTTTTTCAGAATTTAATATTTTGGTGTGATTTAATTCTCTTTGAGATGTGACAATGAATTTAAGTATTGCTCTAACTGTTTTCGGAGTATGACAATGTTATCCATTTTATTTCAACTTGTCGAATTACTTAAAAAATTCAGTACGACATTTATTAAATTTCGGGAATTTAAGAATTTTCAGAAACTTCATATAAAATTTTCGCTCTTTTCTTTTCTTTCAATGTTGATGTCTCCGATATTTCACAAATATTGAGATTTATTTGAATTTCTCGATAACATTTTCAACGACTATTTTGCCCAGTCGGCTGGGACAGTAAAATACATTGACTGCACCTCTGCAGAGAGGTATGACCACCCCCCCAACCAACGAGTGTCCTGGATATAACACTAAACATTCTGATGGTGAGATCCCAGTAATGTTGAGGCTTTGGGAAATATGGAGCACCCCTTTATTGCCATTGCTCTCAGGTCCACTCTAGCCCAGCGTGGTAGCACCTGATAGGGCCCTATCTATGGGTTAAATAGAACCTACGGCATACTTATGCAAAATTGAATTGTTTGATTAAACTGAATAGCTCGAAATAGAAATGTTTTTGACAATTAAACTGTACTTAATTTAAACTGTGTACTTATGCTAAACGGAATCATTTGAAATTGAACTATTTTTGACATTGAAACTGTACTTACACTAAACTGAATTGTTATATATAACTGCTTAAATAGTTTGAAATAGGAATGTTTTTGACTATTAAACTGTTTGGTTTGGTTTAGTTTCTTTGTTTAATGGCATATCAACTTTTTTTAGGTTATTTAATGCCAAAGCCATTCTCCTAGAACAACAGTAGTGGTACTATTTAACACATAGCTGGGAGGATAAGGGGGTTCATACCTTTCCCAAGGGTATTTGCCCAAAAGTGAACGTAATAGCGCGACTGGAGTACGAACTCGCTTACTACGATTCCGCAGTCCATCGCTTTAACCATTACACCACGAGGACACCCCTCCACAATTAAACTGTGTACTCATGCTAAACTGAATTGTTTGAAATAGAACTGATTATTTACATAAAAATGGATTTGGTGTTAAGTAATCTACAAGGGTTGATATGCCATAAAACCCAACCAACCAAACCAAAGTCTCTTAAAATTTTCTAAGGTTATTGAATGATTCATATATGACTTGCTGTTTTGTTGTTGTTGTGGTCTTTGTTGTTGTTTTTGTTGTTTTAATTATGAATGTTATTTTTGTCAAGAAAAAGCCTTTATCTAATTAACAAGTTTCTCAGAATAAATAAATAAAATAGTCATCAATTTATAAATGAATAGAAATAACTCGCTCAACTTGCATATATTTATTAACCCTTTACTTTTTGCTTTATCATTTCAGAAAGGATGAAGAAATAAACAACCTCATCCTGAATTTGAACCCGAGTCACTGTGTTCATTCCCTACAACACCGCAAGTATCCTGAATATTACTCCAAACTGTATCTAATGTTGAGGCAACAGTTCTGAACATTTGGGAAGTGTGGAGTACGTCTCATTGCCATTACTCCCAGGTCCATTCTATTGGTTAAATTAGTCTGTTTGAAAATAATTAATATTTGATAGGACTGTGCTAAAGGAAAACCCTTAAAAAAACAACTGCAGAAAAAAAAGAAAAACTTTAAATATGACTGTGATTTCCTAACTTCTAGGTAGACAAATTGTCACTTTTTAAGCAGGATTCAGCAGGTTTGACTTCAGAATTTTCCTGAGTTCTTTGCCAAAATTTCTCCTGGGTTATTTACTAAATACTTTCTGCGATATAAAAATAGCATTATATATATATATATATATATATATATATATATTGAGGATTTCTGTAATAAAACATTCAGATGAGCCGGACAATTTTTTTTATCAGCACCACGAAATTGCAAGAAAAAAAGAGGTTAAAATGTCTCTTGAGGAAGGACTTTTATCTTTTCATTTATTTTTCTACAGGTCAGTGAAATCGTCGCCGTGAATCAATCCATGTTGGATTACAGAATCATATAGACACCTAAGAACGTTTATTCAGTATATACACGAGGTGCATACGATAAGTTTCCAGACTTTTTTTCGTATGGGTATTTAAAATTGTTGTAGACTCTTGAAAATTCAGTTTGTTATTGCTATACATCTTATGAGATGACTGACCAATTTTTATGATTTCAGGTTTAAATGAACAGCTACAGCAGGAATTGTAATACACCCTACTAAAGCCTGATTGTCACAGCTGGTGAACTTCAAAAATGCAATCTGACACTTTATAAGAACGATATGCAATAAAATTGTGTTTTAAACTTGGAAAAAATGCCACAGATACGTATGGAATGCTTCAGACTGTTTTTCGATCATCTTGCATGAATCGAGCATTAGTTTTTGAGTGGCATAAGAGAATTAAGGAAGGCAGGGAGTCTGTGAGAGATCATGAGAGGTGTGGGAGGAGTAAGGAAGTCAATACACCAGAGTTGATTGGCCAAAGGGTTAGGGTTAGGGTTACTATGTTGAGGTTTTAAGTGAGTTCAGCAAGAGATTCCGTCGGAAGAGGCCAGCACTCTTCAAATCGGGTGAGTGGCATTTCCACCAGGACAATGCACCAGTCCACAACTCCATCGTTGTCACAGACTATTTGACCAAGATGGGCGCCAAGACAATTCCTCAGCCTCTCTATAGTCCAGACGTTGCTCCCTGTGACTGTTGATTATTCCCTAAGCTCACAGGCTGTCGATATAAGACAATTTAGGAGATGAAAGAAGCTGTGACGAAGGTCATTGACACGCTCACACAAGAGGACTTCGATGAGGCCTTCCAGAAGTTGTTGGAACGGTACAACAAAGGGAATTGCAGCCAGAGGAGATTAGTTCGAAGGGGACTAGAGTTTCATGTGTGTACTATCAATAAAAGTGACCATACGAAAAATATCTGGAAACTTATCGTATGCACCTCGTACATCTGAAATGACAATTTGTTATTATTTATATTATTTACATGTCTCGGACCAATGTTCTCGAGGGTATGCTCGATGGTATTGTGCTTTGTGTGCTGGACTGTGACATCTTAGGAAGCAAGTTCGAACTTCCACCGCATCATTACATTCCCTTTCGGGTTGATATCCTCGGGAAAGGTATGAAACCCCCAACTATGGATTAAATAGTACCACAATGGCATTGTAATATAATGGCCGAGGGATTTCATTTTATGCCTTTGGGTTTAGTCAGGCTGAGAACCTTTCGGCTCGGTGCATGGGTTACTAAGGTGCAATATAAACGCAGGTGTTCGCGCGTGCGCGGGGCGTACGTGTCACTCAGAGATGTCACAATAGCCTGAGATGGAAAACGGGGCTACAGAGTGCGGGTGACGTCACGTACCGGAAGCGTGCGGAGGATTTTGGGGATTTTGAAAAAGTCAGTTTGTAGAGTTGAGTCTTGCGGTCCGAAGAAGAAGGGTGACTTCCGCTTGCTCGCGCAGACCTTGGGCAGGTGTCGCACGTGATGGGGGGGCAGATGGAAAAGTCATCATAGAAAGATTATGCATCTCTCTTCCTTATGTCGAAACCTTTAACTCAAAGGTAATAAAAGGTTTCGTACCTGAACTAAGAAGTCATTACGCGTTTATCGTGTTTCGAGATTCCTATGTTCTATGTATATATGTTATGAACATTCTACGTATGTTTCCTACATAGCCGTATCTGGCTATGGTACAGCATTAAATAACCCACGAAGTTTGATATGTCATTAAATAAAGAAACCCAGCCAAACCTCAGTACCTTTATTCAAGTAACTATAACAATTAGTAAGCAGTAGTTGCCTCAGCGAATTATTCCCAATAAGAAATAATTGACAGTATATGGTATCAAGTATTCTTATCAAATATTAATAATTTTCAAACAGATCTATTTGACTCATAGAATGGAAATTTACTAAGCTTTTTGCTTAGATGTGGCACAAGGCCATATGAAAGGGGCACCCAATGAGACTCGAACTCACTCGTGTAGGTTTGCTCATATTTGACTCATAGAATGAGGCTCTAATAGATACCACTACTTCGTTTCAGAGTGGACATGGGAGTAAGAACAACAAAGACGTACTGCATCCTCCCCAGGTATCAAGAGTTACAGTCAGATGCAGTTTTGTATCATACTCAGAACACCCCTCTCAAAAGGGAGATCTTACCAGAAAATATAGATAACGTATTCTAAGCCCCGCCGACAAAGAGCGATAATTTAGGGCGTCTCCGGTGGTGTAATAGTTAGCAATCTAGACTAGCAAACCTTCACGTGTGAGTTCGAGTCTTGTTGGGTGCCTCATTCATACGGCCTTGTGCCACATCTAAGTAAAAAAGCTTAGTAAATTGAGAGAGAGAGAGAGTGAGAGAGAGAGAGACAGAGTGAGAGAGAGAGAGAGAGAGAGAGAGAGAGTTATTTTATTCTGTAGAGATAAATATAAGACATTACTTTCGGAGCGTGCTTTATCGTAAACTGTTCTAAAAATGTTTCATGTATCTTATTTTTCAATCAGTTTATCAACAGAATCATTTGATGTAAGTACAGACGCAGAGCAGAGACCGATGATTGTCAAATCATGGTAGCAGGAATGAGAACGAAATAAACTGGGGTGGGGAGCGGAATTTACTGATGTCAGTCCTCAAGTCGGTTAGGTAGAATAGCTTAGGCAGGGGTCGGGGAATGGAAAGGCTAATACAGAGGGTGAGTGGGTTTGTAAAAAAAAAAAAAAAAGAAAAATGGAGAAATAAGGGTCATCTCTGGGATGGAAGGAAAAACCGGCGTTGTCGCTCTCTTAGGAACAGGACAACTAAATAAAGAGAACGTATGCGTACTCAGTTATTTTGGCGTCCCCTTCTTCTGCTCTTTCTTCTCCCTCCAGTGGCCAGCCAGACCAGGTCAGCGGCCGGCCACTACCACGAAGGGAATGAATGAATCACATTGGGATGACGCATAAATGCCTCCTCCATTATTGCCAGGGTCCTGCTTCTTCTTTCTCCGCCCCGATGCCACATAATGACGAGTCCAAGGGAGAATGCAAATAATGAGACAGACATGAGTTCCAGTGAGCATCTGAGTATGTCAAGGGCAGCCTTTTAAAGATTACATTGTAGGAGTGACATTTTAATCATCTTATGAGGTTAACTAAATAAAGTCTACATCTATGAGTCAAATAGATCTGTTTAAAATTATTCATATTCAATAGGACTGTGTGCAAAAAAAAAACTCTTGAAAAACAACTACACAAAAAATACAGTGTAAGCCGGATATAAGAGACCCTGATATAAGAGAAACACGGATATAAGATAGATTTTCTCTGGTCCCAAATTAGAGCCTGTGTTACCTAAACAAAATAGACCAGACCCGGATATAAGAGAGATTTTCTCTGATCCCAAATTAGGGCTTTTGTTACCTAAACAAAATAAACCAAACCCAGATATAAGAGACTTCTTCTCCGGTCTCGACAACTATCTTATATCCAGGTTACACTGTATAAATATGAACGTACAATGAACGTGATTACTTAACCTCTAGGCATAGAATAACCCTAGACTGGTTGACATACCGTTAAAATCAATCGATCGATCATAAATAAAGTCAACCGGGTATTCAAGTATTTTTAATGGTTTAAAAAGAAAGATAATTTAGAGTGTGTTAAGTATATGGATTATTCTGACTTCCAATCAAATCAGATTTGGATGAATTTCCATTGCGTAGCAGTTAACATCATAGCAGCGAAATCGTAGAAAAGCGTGTTCGAACGCCGGTCACGCTATCATGTTCACTTTCAGACAAATACCTTAGAGGGGAAAATATGAACCTCCTTTATCCTCTTAGGTATGGGTTAAATAGTATCGATACTGTTCTTAAGCAAGGAATAACCCGCGAAGGTTGAAATGCAATTAAAACAAAGAAACAAACAAAACCCTCTCAGATTTGACGTGAAGTCATTTTATAGTGGTGAGGGGGAAACTCACACACGGATCGAAACTCGAGCGAAGCCGTCAAAAATGCTTGGTATCCCCCGGTATGAACCCCCTTATCCTCCCAGCAATGGGTTAAATAGTATCACTACCATTCTTCGTGAAGGATGGCTTGGGGATTAGTTAACCCACGAAGGTTGATATGCCATTTAGCAAAGAAACCAGACGAAACCCTTTGGATATTTAGTTAATCACCTAATTTTAGGTGGGGGGTCATCTTTTTGTAAGACTGAGTTTATTGTTTACACCTCTGGCGCTAAACAATAAATTCAGTCTTATAGAGGGACCCCACCCCTGGAATTAGGTGATTGTCTCAATATCACCAACCCGGCACGAGCGCCAAGTGAACCACAAAAAGGTCAGGTAAGTATAAAGAATATCCTCGTTTTTACACATCTTTCCAAAGTTTATTTCATGTACAAATCTTAACTGACCAACGAACAGTGCAAATTGCGTTATAATGAATGCAAGTTATAAATCGTTTTTCAAGTATTTACCTTCACGTGCCCGTGGTGTAGTCGTTATCGCCGTAGGAAATGAACGCGGCGATACGAGTTCAAATCCTGGACGAGACCGATTGCATTTCACATTGCACTAATGCCCTTGGGAAAGGTATAAATCCAATTATTCTCCCTCCAGCTATGGGTAAATAGTAGGACAGACTAGGTTCTTCAGCCTTGATGAGGCAACTAGTCTAGGAGAAGGAAAACTCTGAATTCAAACCTGTTAAACTCCGCTTAAAAATTGACCTTGTGTCATATCCTGCCCGAGCGGAGGGGTTGGTAAATAGTACCTTCACGTTAATTTTGGTGTCTTTTGTTAATTGCAATTCACTCGAGTTATTAACTCTACGACAGTTAGCACTTTTCAGCTGGGCATAGAATCTGCAGAAGAATAAGACCTTCTCAATCCCCCAAAAAGGAGAGTCCTAGGTAGGGCACTAAACTGAATCTGATGGCGAGATTTTATTTTGGGGGGAAGCACACCAACAAATACCTGCCAATATTGAAATTCAATTAACAAATGAAGATCCGGATCTTTTCGATCAGACTTTATTGGGTTTTTTTGTTTTGTTTAATGGCATATCAACTTTTGTGGGTTATTTAATGCCAAAGCCATTATTGTTGAAGAACAATAGTCGTACTATTTATAACCTACAGCTGGGGGAGATAAGACAGTTCATACCTTTCCCAATGATATTAACCCGAAAGTGAACGTAATAGACGACCAGGGTTCGAACTCACGTACTACGATGTTGCAGTCGACGCGTTAGCCACTACGCTGCGCTAACTCACCTTAATTTTATTCATTAAAAATTTGTTACCACATTACCATTTCAGGTGATGAATTCTAATGTTACTTTTTCATTATTTTTCTTTTTTTTTTTTTCTTTTTTTCAATCTCTATTTTTATTCTTCTTAAATATTTTTTTTTTCTGAAGACATCTCATCACCAATTATAAAAAAGAAATATTTTAGAATTCAGTATTTTTGTAAAATAATTCGTTTAAAATTCATTTATATAGGAGAAACAAGTGGACAAGTTCACCTACCAAGGAATCAGTGTCTCATCAACCGAGAAAGACATCAACACGCGACTAGCAAAGGTATGGACAGCTACCAATAGGCTATCGGTCATATGGAAGTCAGACCTGACCGATAAAATAAAACGCAGTTTTTTTCCAAGCAGCGGCCGTGTCGATACTGCTATATGGAGGCACTACATGGACACTAACTTAATGTATGGAGAAAAAGCTTGACGGCAATTACACAAGAATGCTATGAGCTGTATTGAACAAGTCCTGGAGCCAACACTCCACAAAACAGCAGCAATACGGACACCTACCACTCATCACGAAAACTATCCACATTAGACAAACCAGACACTGCAAGAGAAGTGGGGACGAACTTGTAAGCGATGTGTTCTTGTGGACCCCTTCGCATGAACGAGCAAAGGCAGGACGACAAGCTAGAACCTACATACAACAGCTCTGTGCCGATACAGGATGTAGCCGAGAGGACCTCCCGGGACTGATAGACGATAGAGACGGGTGGTGGGAGAGGGTCAGGGAGATTCGTGCTAGCAGCGTGACATGATAATTTTTTGTGAAAATATGATTGTATCCGGCGTTAACAACGCTGTCAAGACCCAAATCTTTTTGGCCAGAGTCAGGTCGATTATTCAAATGACCCACTGGTTACCACCACACATAATCAGGCATTCTTGTTGGTGTACGGTATCTGACAACTTGTCTACATGATCCAGCGATATTTGCTCTCCTGTTATATTGGGATTTGCAAACTGATAAATTCCCCCCATTCTAGTGGATAACCACGCTTTTATTCACCCCCAGAGATCTATATGGACCACTTTGAGAAACCTTGGTTTAGTAAATGACAATAAAATCACCGGTTCCTATCAGACCACAAAAGTTAAGCAACAACGAACCAGCTCGTTTTTTAAATGGGTGACTATTTACTTAGAGTAAATGCTGTAAGCAGACAAATGCCTGTGCTTGTCAAAGCTTAATAAATATTAGAAAGAGTCTCTCAACGATTCAATGAGCCTCTACATATCTAGTCAGGCCCCTTACAGGTGAACTGCCTATATTTTCATTTTATAAAAAAAACCTTGGAACTTACGAGGACAGATTCGTTCTTCTTATAAGTAACATTATAGATTTATGCAGACTACATAGATGATCTAGCGCTTCTGCAAATATACTTCCTCATGCTAAATTTCTGCTGCATAGCTTTAAGCAGACAGCAGAAGGCATTAGTCTCTAGAAAACACAGATAAAACAGTTCATGTGTTTTAATTAAGATGGTGTCTAGATTAATGGTAAGCCTCTGAAATTAGTAGAACAATTTGTTTATATACTTTGGTAGCAATATCTCATCTACTGAAATCGATGTCAGTCTACGCTACAGTAAATTATGGATGACTATTGACAAGTTAAAGATCATATGAAAATCAGATCTCTCTAATAAAATAGAATGGGAATTCTAATCGTGTAAGTATTACTGTATGGTTGCACCACTGGGACTTTTACGAGGTGTCTGAATAAAAGGCTAGATGGGACGTAGGCTGCGTACTATTTTGAACAACTCTCTACGAAACAGAAATTGTACGGTCACATACCTCCCATCTCGCTGTCCAAGTAAGGTTTGCAATACATGGTGGACACTACTGAAGAAGTAAGAACGAATTTATAAAAAAACGTTCTCGTGTGGAATCCTGACGACCAGCAAAATCTTACATTCGTCAGCGCTGTGTAAACACTGTATACTGTCTAGAAGACTTTCTAAAAGGAACAGATGATGACAGAAAATCACCACAGATTTTCTTGATTTAGATCAAGTTATATCTGATGTGTCCGTCATCAGATTTGTTTTTATACAACCATATGTCAATCCGAGATTTAATTGTATCAGTCTCTAACTAGCTTATCAAACAGCTCTAAAATAATAATCTGTTTATTGCTATCTTTTAACGGTAAATAACGACTACGTTATCGATTTAGACAATCAATAACCTGTACAAATTTTATAGAAGGATTCAATAAAAAGTACAAGTAACAGCCAGTGTTTTCATTGGATTTACAGTGTTTAAAGGAAGTCATTAACATGCAATATGGATGCACTACTAGGACGCTGACTAAACAGCTGGAGAAGAAGCTAGACGGTAATTATACAAGAATGTTGAGAGCAATATTGAACAAGTCCTGGCAGCAACACCCCACAGGGTACCAACTGTACGGTCACCTACCACCTATCACGAAAACTATCCAAGCTAGACGAACCAGACATGCCGGACACTGCTGGAGAAGCAAGGACGAGCTCATAAGTGATGTACTCCTGTGGAACCCCGCATATGGCCAAGCAAAAGCAGGACGACCAGCTCGAACATACATACAGCAGCTATGTGATGATACGGGATGTAACCCTGAAGACCTGCCAGAGGCGATGAATGATAGGAAGAAGTGGAGAGAGAGGGTCAGGGATATCTGTGCTGGCCACACGACATGATGATGATGATGATATATATATATATATATATATATATATATATATATATATATATAAAATACCGACCCATAGGTAGAGTGCTTGCCTATGACAGAGAAGGTCGGGGTTCAGTCCCAGATTGAGTCATACCAAAGACTCAAAAAATGGTACTTGATGCCTCCTTACTTAACACTCAGCACTATAAGGAACGTATCAAAGGTAAAGTGGAGCAATCTAGGAAAAGGAGTAGTGCAGTTCCCGACACCTTGGTGTAATAGCAATTCAAAACGAAGTCTTTGGGTCGGCCTCGACTTCGGTTACCAACTTTACTTATTATATATATAAGAACGGATGCAAAAATGATATGAGAGAGAGATGAAAAAAAAAAAAGAAAGAAAAGAAAAGAGAAACGATATGAAAAAAAAGCTTAAGAACGTTGGATAAAACAGAGTGCTCGGATGCCAGCAAGCAGAGCAGTATAAGAACCAAAATAATTGTCTACCTCACATTCCCTTACTCAGCTGTTAGTAGCAGTTTTCCGCGTTGAAAATAAATGGCACATCAACTTTCGTGGGTTATATAATGTCATTCTTGTAGAAAAACAGCAGTGATCCTATTTAACCAAGTTGGGGAATAAGAGGGTTTATACCTTTCCCAAGGGGCATTAGTCCACAGTGGAACGTAACAGCGCGGTTGGATTTCGAACTCCCTGACAACAAAGTTGCAGTTAGCACGTTAGCAACTACATTATGAGGAGTCCCCACCCCATACATAGAACCATATCAGTTACTACCATTCTGATTTTTGATTTGGTTTAGTTTTATGGCATATCAACCATTGTAGGTTATTTAATACCAAATCCTCTTTATACATATATATTAAATATATATGATTTGGTTTGGTTGGGTTTTATGGCATATCAACCATTGTAGGTTATTTAATACCAAATCCTCTTTATACATATATATTAAATATATATGATTTGGTTGGGTTGGGTTTTATGGCATATCAACCATTGTAAGTTATTTAATGCCAAATCCCCTTTATACATATATATTAAATATATATGATTTGGTTTGGTTGGGTTTTATGGCATATCAACCATTGTAGGTTATTTAATGTCAAATCCTCTTTATACATATATATTGAATATATATGATTTGGTTTGGTTGGGTTTTATGGCATACAACGATTGTAGGTTATTTAATGCCAAATCCTCTTTATACATATATATTAAATATATATGATTTGGTCTGGTTGGGTTTTATGGCATATCAACCATTGTAGGTTATTTAATGTCAAATCATCTTTATACATATATATTAAATATATATGATTTGGTTTGGTTGGGTTTTATGGCATATCAACCATTGTAGGTTATTTAATGCCAAATCCTCTTTATACATATATATTAAATATATGATTAATATTTTTAAACAAGCCTAAGCTCATTTCTATCACACAGTTAAATGGTTCCACTTATATCTAATACGAATACATTGTAAAATGTAAAAACACTTCTATTTCAAACAATTCAGTTTAGCGTAAGTATATGGTTTGGTTCTATTCGACCCATAGATGTGACCTGATCAGATGCTACCACTCAAGGACCTGGGAGCGATGGCAATGAAGGGGTACTCCACATTCCCCATGGCTTAAGCATTACGGAAGTCTCTTAATCAGATAGTTTAGTGTCATAACACGACTCGTTGGGAGGGGGGTTCTTGCTCTTCTGCAGAGATGCAGACGGTGTATTATACAGCCCGTGGTGTTTAGGAGGTGCCCGTGGTGTAATGGTTATCGTCGTAGGAAATGGACACGGCGACACGAGTTTAAATCCTGGACGAGAATGATTGCATTTCACATAGCACTAATACCCTTGGGAAAGGTATGAATCCAATTATTCTCCCTCCAGCTAGGGGTAAATAGTAGGACAGACTGGGATCTTCAGCAACTAGTCTAGGAGAAGGAAAACTCTGAATTCAAACCTGTTAAACTCCGCTTAAAAATTGACCTTGTGTCATATCCTGACCGAGTGGAGGGGTTGGTAAATAGGATTATACAGCCCCAGCCGACTGGGCCAATCCTGGATTTTGGGAGTACTTCGGAGTAATGACAATGAAGCAGAACTCCAAAACAGGGGCCTCACCATCAGATGCAGCTTAGTTTACTTTTTTTCCTTTGTTTAATTTAATATCAACTTTCGTGGGTTATTTAATGCCTAAGCCATTTTTTATAAGAAAAGCAGTAATATTATTTAAGCCATTGCTGGTAGGGGATAAGGGTTCACACCTTTCACAGGAGTATTTGTCCGAAAGTGAACGTAATAGCGCGACTGGAGTTCGAACTTACAAACTTCGAGTCCTTAGTTTAGTACTTTCGTCATTACACGACAGGAACTCCCCCAATTCAGTTCAGTATCATACTCAGTCCACCAATTTTTGGTAGGCATCTTATCCTTCTGCAGTAGATACAGATATATCCTAAGCCTCGCCCATAGCGTAGCTTATTTTTTTCATTTTTTTTTTAAACCGACAATTATGAAATCTACGGATGACAAAGGTTCACCCGTGAATAGCTCTTCTAACTCTGGTATCCGAGAGCGCAAAAATGCAAACAGATGAAAAGTTAATACATATATGCGTTAAATTCCTGAGCTGACGTTAAGTCGCCAAATGGTTGAGCGGTATTTTGTCGGTCTAACGTTAAGGTAGGCGTGTTTCGATCCCAGCTTGAAGCCATCAGCGTGTGTAACCACACTGAAGAGTTGTGATACAACGAAATAGTCTGTCTGTAGATGACAATATAAATATTGAGTGGAGGTATTTCAAACGTATTTAGTAGGCTTGAGTTAGCTTAACTAAGCACCAACAAGGTTTCTTCCGGTGTTCCAAGTGAAGACTGAACTTACAACAGTAGTCAAAGACTGTTCGTCAAGCTTGCTAGAAGTAGAATATTCATCTCCAAATCGCCTCCGAAAAAGGTGAATGAAATTTTATTAATTTCAGTATTTGATTTTCTAAATTTCTATTTTCATCCTCATCGAATTGGGCGCGAAGCAAAGTATTTATTGGAGAAAACGGTATATGCTGACCTAAGCGTTTTGTAAAGTGTGCACCATACTTTGGTGCTATGGTAGATTTGGCATAAGGCCAGCGGTATAGGACACCCAGTGAGGATCAAACTCACTACTGTATTTTTACATTACAGACCATTACACCACAATGAAGTGTCTATAACCATTGAATGGTTACACCCACTAGAGATATACACTCTCATTTCCCAACTTGATTTTGCTAATTGATAATTAATCTCATATATGTAAATAAAGAGATTGATCATTTCCGAAATGTGTTGAAATTTCTTGCCCCGCTGCGTCGGCCTGAGCTGTAGAATACGCCGACCGAATAGAAGAGTAAGAATCCCCGTATGAACACACACACCAATGAGTCTATTTATTGGCCGTGAGTGGTGACCTGTAATGCTTGAAGTTGGGCGTCAATTACACTGAAATAGCAATAACTGAAACCATTTAACTATGTGCAAACAAATAATTAATTTTATATAGAATTATAAATGTTAGATAAGAATACTTGAAACTATTTGTAAACAAATGCGCTCGAAATTGTTTAAAAATAAAGTTACCTACAAACTATTTGCTTCCAGGTTATATAAACAGGATTCGGCCTTAAATAACCCACAAATGTTGATATATCATGAAAACAAACCAAACCTAACATTTCTTGCAGAATCGTTGGAATTCTTTAGCACATAAGTTGGTAGGACGAGCTTTAGGCATTTATGGCGACACTTCAGCATTCAAATGATGTGATG
>CAUZXS010006550.1:82500-117974 GCA_963585895.1 Sepioteuthis lessoniana
TAGGATTTGAACTCCTGGTTTCCGAGTCCATTTCGTACGATTATAACCGTTAAGACACAAGCATCTCTAATGAAAGTTTTTGTTACAGAACATTAAATGCTTTATTCTTGTGGCGGTTGCTTGCTTTTTATACATATTTACCCAACCCCTACGCTCGGGCAGGAAATGACATAAGGTCAATTTTTAAGCGGAGTCGAACAGGTTTGAATTCAGAGTTTTCCATCTCCCAGACTAGATGCCTTACCAAGGCTGAAGAACCTAGTCTGTCCTACTATTTACCCATAGCTGGTAGGAGAATAATTGGATTCATACCTTTCCCAAGGGTATTAGTGCTATATGAAAATGCAGTGTCTCGTCCAGGATTCGATCTTGAGTCGCTGTGTCCATTTCCTACGACGATAACCATTACACCACGGGCACCTCCTTGCTTGCTTTTTATAAAAATGCTTTCTTTATTTTCTCTTGCAATATTTTATTACTGTAATTACGAAAGATGTTTTATAAATGTTATCAAATGACTTAGTTATTTTCTAACCATTTTGCTAAGATGTGGCACAAGGCCATATAAATGGGACTCAAACTCACACATGAAGGTTAGCTAGTCTTGCTTGCAAACTATTACACTAACCAAGGTGCCCTTTATATCATAATTCAGAAATTTACTAAGATTTTTGCTTAGATGTGCCATAAGGTCGTATGAAGGGGGAATCCAATGAGAATCGAACTCACTCGTGAAGGTTTGCTAGTCTAGCTTGCTAACCATTACATCATGTGAGATGCCCCGCAATTTAATAAGCTTTTGCTTAGATGTGGCTCAGGGTCATATGATTGGGGTACCCAATGAGACTCAAACTCATTTGTGAAGGTTTGCAAGTCTCGCTTGTTAACCATTACACCACCTGAGGGGCCCAGCAATTTAATAAGCTATTTGCTTAAATGTGGCTCAAAGTCGTATGATTGGGGCACCCAATGAGACTCGAACTCAGTTGTGAGGTTTGCTAGTCTCACTTGTTAACCATTACCCAACATGAGGCACCCGGTATATAACGATTTATGTTCACATCTACAGATAGTTTGCTTTTTATCAAAGTTGTCTATATAAACTGGGAGAGGAGGTGGTAAATAAAAACATGGGGATCAACGGGAGGGGGAGATAATTTACAAGTTTGAGTTTATAAATCCCTTTATCATAAAACAAATATCGTTAGATCATATAGACTAGTTGCCAGAATATCGTACTCCTAGAAGAATGCCTGATTAGGTGTGATTGCCTCTATTGATGGGTCGTTCACGTATGACCAGTTCAAAATATATGGATCATTTAAATGAACGAACGATATTGAAGTGGAAAAAGCAAATTTTATGAAAATTGAAATACCTTTCTTTTAGACGAATTTATAGAAACGACTTTCGATATTCAAGTGGAATCTATGTACACATTTAAAGGAATTAAATATTACTAGATAAGCAAAAAAAAAAAAAAAAAAAAAAAAACTGTAGCAAAATATACCAAACTTGTGTTATCATTGACCGCATTTTACTAGATTTTCAAAATTCGTATATGGTGGAATCTAGGTTTAGAGAGAAGCTCTTTTAAAATGGTGCTAAGTGATTTGTGACTCAAATTCTCAAACCTGAAAATACACCAATTCTAAACAAATATTCTCTTGGTTTAGTTTGGTTTGGTTTCTATGTTTAATGGCATATCAGCCTTTGTATGTTATTTAATGCCAAAGCCATTCTCCTAGAAGAACAGTAATGGTACTATTTAACCCATAGTTGGGAAGATAAGGGGGTTCATACCTTTCCCAAGGGTATTTGCCCGAAAGTGAACGTAATAGCGCGACTGGAGTACGAACTCGCTTACTACGATTCCGCAGTCCATCGCTTTAACCATTACACCACGAAGACACCCCCCCAAATATTCTCTTAACTTCCACTGCCAAAACGCCAGTCCCTAGTTCGACGCACTTATTTCATTCCCCTCTCATTTGCCCCGGCGGTACAAGCTTTTAGTTAATAAAATACTTCAACACTTTACATTTCACATATATTTTCAGTAAATCTTTAGAAAAATCAAAGTTTAATTTTTTTTAATCTAAAATAATTTCATTAATTATTATTGATAATTAAAAAAAATTAAAAATAACAATTAAAAAAATCAATAGTTTTCTTTTTAAATTAATCATTAAAAAATTGAAAATAAAAAAAAATTAATAAAAGAAATTAAAAGTAAAAAAAATCAATACTAAAAAAAATATCAATATCTTTTAAATTTTTAATATTTAAAAATTAAAAATAAATAAATAATTTCTTACATTAATTATTCTAAAGATCAAAAATAATTTTTTTTTATAAAAATTAATAACTTTTAAAAAATTAATAATTCGAAAAATTGAAAAAAAAGTTTAGAAATATAAAGACAAAAAGATAAATAATTTACTTTATTAATAATTTAAAAAATTAAAAATGAAAATTTAAAAAAATTAATAATAAAAAAACCGGAAAATATATAATTTTCCAAATTATAATTTGAAAAATCAAAAATTAGAATTAAAAATTAAGAATTTAGAAATTAAAAAAATCAAGTTTTAAAAAATTAAATTTAAAAAAAAAACCTTAAAAGATTTGAAAAAAATTAAAATAAAGAATTAAAAACCTACAAATTTTTAAAAATTCAAATTTTATAAAAAAATGTTTAATACAGTTAAAAGTTTTAAAAATTTAAAGAAAGAAAGTTAAAATTAGAAAATTTGAAAGAAAAATTATTCAAGTTTTAAAAACTAAAAATTTGAAAAATTGAAAAGAAAAAAAAATTGACTTCTGATTAAACGCAATAAATAAATAAATAAATAAATAAAATACCCAAAAAAACGAATAATGGAAATGGACCTACCTAATTTTTCGAAACTTCTTTCGAGAAACAGGCCGCCTGTCGCTTCCTCGACACTCCCTGCCATCTGGGCCGCAGACGAAGGTAGCCTCGATCCCCTTTTCAGATACTCTCCACTCAAATTCGACCCGTTCTCCATCTGCAAGACTTCGGAATCCTGATTTGTGAATCACGGACTGAAAAAATGAAAAAAAAAATTTTTTCAGCAAATATTTCAATAAAGTAAATGTTTTTATTAACGTACTCACGTACGTTACGTACTGGTTGTTTAATATAATCGAGACAGACATCTTCTCATTACATCAATCACAGTTTGGTAATAAATAATAAGTAATAATAAGTTGGATTGTGAAACGTTCCACAAAAAATAATAATAAATTGGGATCTTTGGCTTAAAAAAAATTAACTTTTTATAAAAAAAAACAAAATTGTCAGAGATGTACTTATTTATGGGCGACGCACACACAAACACAACCTTATTATAATCGTGAAACTATCAGTAACGGAAAACTTTGTGTTGACCAAACGGTATTAGACTTCTTTAACAGCGATTTTAACCAAGGTCTCGGCAGGTCTATTTCTTTCTCCCTTTTAATCTCTCTCTCTCTCTCTCTCTCTCTCTCTCTCTCTCTCTCTCTCTCTCTCTCTCTCCCAATGTCTATGTCTTTCTTTCTCTCCTTCTCTCTCTCTCTATATATATATATATTTCTCACCCCCCCTCTCTCTCTCTCTCTATATATATATATATATCTTTCTCTCTATATATACATGTATCTTCTCTCTTTCCCTATATATATACATCTCTCTCGCTCTTTATATATATATATATATATATATATATATATATATATATGTTTTTCTCCCTCTCTCTCTCTATATATATATATATATATAGAGAGAGATTCATAGTTTAGATTTAAACCGTACAAAGCTAAAGACTGTTGCACCAAATTTTCCCGGCAAAGAAGCTTGGCTTGATTGCCCGTTTTGAAAATCATCATTTTTATTTTCTGACTTTTTTTAGCTGGGCTCGAAAAACCGACCGCTGTCACCAATGAAAAAGACGTGTCTGTCCCAGCCACAAGTTGTGCCCACTCATATCCTGGTTACTCAAGTTGATCCTATAGATTAATTAAAAACTGATCTTTATCCGAATTAATCGTCTGAACTGATTAGCTGTAAAAATCGAATACACCTGAGGGTCTCTTTGACGGGTGGGAGGCGTCAGCTGCAACGGGGTTCGTAGCCTCTGTCTTAGACTGACCAAAAAAAAAAAAAAAAATCAAAAATAAAATAAAAATTGGAAGAAGATTAAATGAAAGTAATTTCTGTCTGAAACTTAGAAATAAGGAATTATCATTATTATCCAGTCTGTAGTCGATTCGGAATACTCTTAGGAGACAATGACCTCGTGAAAAATAATTTGAAATGTATCTGGTTTCCTAGTGATCAGTTAGTTGGTTTGTTTAACGGCATTTCAACACTTGTTGGGTTTTTTTATGCCTATGTCGATTGAACAATTATGGCCCCTAATTATATACGGTACAAAAAGCTATCTTCACAATCATTTTAAATAGATAAACACTTCATAATTTGTTGCAATATCAATGCTTTAAAAGCCAACGTATTAATAAAGTCCGCAATCATTTTAAACAGCTAAACACTTCATACATTGTTAAAATATCAATGCTTTAAGAGTCAATATATTAGTAAAGTTCACAATCATTTTAAACAGGTAAGTACTTCATACTTCGTTGCAACATTGCTATTTTAAGAGCCAATGTATTGATAAAGTTCCCTTTCATTTTAAACACGTTTCATACTTTGATGCAATACCAATGTTTAAGGTTTGGTTTCTTTGTTTAGTGGCACATAAATCTTGGTGGGTTATTTAATGCCCAAGCTATGCATATAGAAGAACAAAAGTGGTTCCATTTAGAGGATAAAGGGGTTCATACCTTTAACATGAGTAATACGTGGTGCATTCAATAAGTTTCCAGACTTTTTTGAGTGGCATGAGAGATTCAAGGAAGGCAGGGAGTCTGTGAGGGATGATGAGAGGTGTGGGAGGAGTAAGGAAGTCAATACACCAGAGTTGATAGGCCAAAGGGTTAGGGTTACTATTTTGAGGTTTTAAGGGAGTTCAGGAAGAGATTCCGTCGGAAGAGGCCAGCACTCTTCAAATCAGGTCAGTGGCATTTCCACTGGGACAATGCATCAATCCACAACTCCATCCTTGTCACAGACTATTTGACCAAGATGGGCATCAAGACAGTTTCTCACTCTCCCTATAGTCCAGACCTTGCCCCCTGTGACTTTTGGTTATTCCCTAAGCTCAGAGGCTGTCCTTATGAGACAATTGAGGAGATGAAAGAGGCTGTGACGAAGGTCCTTGACACGCCCACACAAGAGAACTTCCATGGTGTATTCCAGAAGATGTTGGAACGGTACCACAAGTGCATAGCAGCTGGGGGAGATTACTTCGAAGGGGACTAGAGTTTCATGTGTGTACTATCAATAAAAGTGCCCATACGAAAAAGTCTGGAAACTTATTTAATGATCCTCGTAGTACAAAAATGAATGCAATAGCGTTACTGGCATTCGAACTCGCTTACAATACGTTAGCTATCGCACCACGAGGAATCCTTCTTAATGTTTCAAGATCCAATTCATCAGTAAAATTTGCAATAACTTTAAACATCTAAGCATTTCATACTTAATTGCAATATGAAATGTATCTTAAACAGGTAAGAAAAAATGCTTCATATTTCGCTGTAATATGTAGTTTGGTTTGGTTTCTTTGATTAAAGGCATATCAACTCTTTTTAGGTTATTTAATGCCAAAGCCATTCTCCTAGAACAACAGTAGTGGTGCTATTTAACCCATAGCTGGGAGGATAAAGGGGTTCATACCTTTCCCAAGGGTATTTGCCCGAAAGTGAACGTAATAGCGCGACTGGAGTACGAACTCGCGTACTACGATTCCGCAGCCCATCGCTTTAACCATTACACCACGTGGACACCCCCTGTAATATGTAACTTATTAATGAAATTCACAATCATTTTAAACAAACATTTCATACTTCGTCATAATGTCAACGTTCTAAATACTTATGTATCAAAATTCGCCGTCGATTTAAAAGGGGAAAACATTTAGTTGCAATATCAATGTTTTATGAGCCAATGTATTTTATTTCAAAGCCATTGGACACATAAAAATCTTGATTATCTCAAACCATTATTTACAAAAAACTTAGCTTTTCTTCCCTGGATAATACTATATAACATTTTCTTTCCTGAATATAATGTACTATTTCTTAATTGCTTACGTTGTTCAAGTTTAGAAAATGGCAATTAATTCTTCAAACTTTGCTTTTCTGCCCTCGATTAGAGTATGTAAGACTAATTTTGTTCCTGGATAGTATATACTATTTCTTAATTGATTATGTTATAAAAATATAGAAAACAGTCATTATTCCTCTTAAACTTTGCTTTTCTACCCTGGATAATGCAATTTAGAAATCAACCATTATCCTATGTAAAAAAAACGGAGGCTCTATCTACCGTGGATAATGAGGTATAACTTTATATAATTCACCATCTCACTTTTTTCCCCGCAGAACCTGCTCTACTGTTTTTCTTGGTATTTAAAAAAAATTCTATTTTTTATTCATCGCTCCAAACAATTTGTATTGGGCATTGCGTTCATGATTAAATAAAAATCAATAAAGAAACGAGACTGTAAACAATTCAGCCATTGATTGATATTAAGAAGTCTGAGAGACATAGTTAAAGATTTTTAACACGTTTCTGAATGTAGCATTCTATTAGCTGGGATTAGAACACGTTGATTATGTCACCTGCAGAAGATTAAGGCTACCCCCACGAAAAAAAAAGGAGGCGTCTCCTGGCTTCTTGGCATATAAACATTCGCTGTTAATTTAAAGCAAACAGTAGTGGTACTATTTACTGAGGGGATAGGGAATTCATATCTTTCCAAAAGGCATAAGTCTAAAAATGATCCTAATTTCAAACTTGCTCACTACAACGTCAGAGTCCAGTACATTAACCATTACACCACGGGGACTCCTTGGAATGTCCTGATAATGACACTAAACTGTATCTGATGATGAAGCTGGAGATCTAGAGAGTGTGGAGTACCCATTCAATATCATTACTCTCATGTCAACTCTAACCCGGTGTAGTGGTACATGTTTTGATCCCATCTATGGATCAAATAAATCAGTTTAAAAATTATTTGTATTTGATTGGAATACTTGAAACCATACAATTGTGTACAAACAAATGACTTCCATTTGATAAAAATATTTAGTGGAAACCATATAATAGCAAGTATTAGATAAAAATTCTTAAACACTATATTAGAATTAAAAGGTGCGAAAGCAAAATATGGAATGATTTTTAAAACGTTTTTTTTAGTTTGATTAGTTCAATTTTTGAAAAAAAAACAAACAAAAAAACCCATAAATCTAAATTTTCATGATTGGTTCTATTATTCAAGCTCTTTTTCATTAAAATTCAGCTCAATAAGAGTGAACAAGAAAAGAAACGACAAAGAATCCATGATTTGCTTAACGCCGAAACCAAGCCAAAAAAAAAAAAAAATTCTGAAATACCTGGAGTTTCTTTATGACTCCCATCAAGTCCAGACTTTACCCCCCCCCCAAAAAAAGGGGCTTTTTAGAAAACAAAACAAATGCAAATTCCCATCTAAATATCGGTTCGTTTAAGACTGTCATTGAGGAGGAATGGAATGAAAAATCAGAAGAATTTATTTTGAAAGTAGGTAAATCGTTTCGAAGGCGTAGTGATACAATAATTTTTAAAAAATGGTGGCCATATTGAGAAAATTTACTTTTTTTGCGTCTATTTTCTTATTTTGTTGTTTACTTTTTTAAACAAAAATTAATCTTGTTTTATAATAGAGTCGTTTATTATTATACTTAAATATTCCTAATTTCACTTCCGCACCCTGTAGATAGGAATACTTAAAGCCACATTAGTCATTACTCGGAATACTTGAAACCAATTAACTATTTACTATACTTAGTAAACAATAACTAATTAATATTCTTAAACGGATACGTTA
The DNA here is from genome assembly GCA_963585895.1 of Sepioteuthis lessoniana. Taxonomy (NCBI): domain Eukaryota; kingdom Metazoa; phylum Mollusca; class Cephalopoda; order Myopsida; family Loliginidae; genus Sepioteuthis; species Sepioteuthis lessoniana. The sequence continues at coordinate 90,504 of CAUZXS010006550.1, forward strand.
CACATAGTAATATGCTATCAAGTATTTCTATCCAATACAAATAATTTTCTCACAGTTGTATGCCACCAAGTATTCCTGTCGAATGCAGACTTAGGAGTAATAACAATAAAAAGGATTCCATACTTTCTAGGTCTCCAGAAGTAGAGCCTCACCACCAGATATTGTTAAGTGTCATATTGAGAACATTCCTTTCTTTGGAGAGATGTCTTACCCTTTTTACGGGTTGTACAGTCAGGATGTGTTTTAAGGTCAGTTTTTAAGCGGATTAAAGCTGGTTTGAATTCAGAATTTTCATTCTCCTGGACAGGTTGTCTTAGCAAGGCTAAAGAACTGTCTTCCTTGGATGGTGAATGTAACATCACGTACATACTCGTGTAAAGAACGAAGTAATTTTTCACCTCAACAAGAGGTCGCCTATTACATGAGATATGTCTTTGAAGACATCAAACATTAGATTGTCCAGTACAAGCAATATATAACCCTTCAAAAAAATCTTTTGGAGTTTAAAAATTAAGAGTTGTTGTTTGCACAAAGTCGTTTATTACTCACGTATATATTCAAGAATTATATTTCTGAATAAGTTTTTCTATTTTAAAACAAAAGTATATTTTCGGGCTATTCTGTACAAGAACTACATTTATTTTTATTAAAGGAACGAGGTAGGTGAACCATCGGGTATAACGAACTTTAGGTTTTAACGGCAAGACACTTCTTTGTTATTATTTCGTTATAGCGAGAGTTTCCAGTATTGTTCGGCAGCGTTGTCACTGTTCACCTATGATGAATAAATGTGGTTAAATTGTATGTCTTACACTCAACCACTAGCCCATTTCTCTTCTTTTTTTTTACTGCCAATAAGTGAATCTACACGCGAGCATCGTTAGTGCTGCTGCCATCACTACCGCGACTGCCGATTCTGCTGTAAACATGACCTACTTAGAAATACTGTAATAATCGCGAATGTGACCCAATTACAGTAGTTTCTGATATATTAGCAAGTCATAGTACCTGAGAGAGAGAGAGAGAGAGAGAGAGAGAGAGAGAGAGAGAGAGAGAGAGAGACAACCATTCTTCCTCGATCGATTACTACAGCTACTATAGCTTTATTTATTTATTTATTTTTTCATTCATTTATTTATTCTGCTGTTGATGTTTTACGAAGTACCCGGATGTGTACGCAGACAGTATGATTGACAGCAATCACCAACTTTCTCTCTAACACGTGACAGATTTTTTTTAGACAAGAGGGGGAGTGGGGAGAAGGGGGGAAACAAAAAAGGAAAGATATACAAAAATTCCGTACTTTGCTTGTTTTAGAAATGGGACTAACAGTGTCCGGGTTTGAGTACTGATTGACAAGTTAGTCTTTCAGAATAGATACTAGTGATTTTGTTCCACACCAAATACACCGTATTTGAGGCCTTGTGCCGAATTTAACCTACGGTTATTTTTTTAATAAAAAAAGGTGGCTCACGTGCTGTAATGGTTAGCGAACTAGATTAAAAGACTATTGTTAGTGAGTTCGATTCTCCTTGGGTGCCTCAATTCTGACTTTTTGCCACAACAAAGCTGAGCTTAGTAAATAACTAGGACTAACGGCATCCGGCTTTGTATAATGGTTAGCAGGTTAGTCTTGAAGATTAACTACAAGTGAGTTCGATTCTAACTGAGTGCTGCGTACTACTGGCCTTGGGCTAGACTAAGCTCAGTTTCGTAAATGAGAGCTGAAATTATATGAGCAGGCATCTCGCATGGCGCAATGGTTTGCTTATTAGACAAGGAAACCCTGGTTAGTGAGTTCGATTCTCACTTATTTCTGACCTTTTGTTAAACTCAGTAAATAATAAGTCACCTTGCGTAGTTTCGTTCGCTAAGAACTAAACTATAAGACCATTGTTGTTACTGAGTTCGATTCTCACCGAGTACTCCATATTACTGGTCTTGAATAAAGACAAAACTATGCTTTTTTCGCAAGCACGTGACAGACAAAAAAAAATCTGTTCTTTTGTCTTTGAGGAATGGGAGAAGAAAAAAATTAAGAATATTCGGTTCTTCAGACTAGAATATAGAGCTTCCGGACACCTTGTATGATATAACTGTTCGCATATTAGGCCATTATGTCATTTCTAGTGATTTCGATCCTCACTAAGCGCTCAGTACTGCAGGCCAAACGCTAAATCATAGTTATGCTTATTTAAAAAAGAGTCGTCTCGAATAGTGTAATAGTTGGTAGTGGGGGGGATCTCCTAGCGTAGTGCCAAACGAACTGGACTGCGACATTACAGTAAGCGAGTTCGAACTCCAGTCGCGTTATTACGTTCATTTTCAAACTAATACATTTGGTAAAAGGATGACCTCCCTCACCGGTACAGCTATGGGTTAAATAGTTCTACTACTGTCCTCCTACAAGGATGGGTTTGGCATTAAATAACCAAGAAAGGTTGGTATGTCATTAACCAAATAAATCCAACCATTGCTCGTGCGTTTATCAAACTCTCTTCTTATATTCCTAGCCTTGAGCCCGACTAAGATAAGTTAAGAAAATGATCCTGTTGGTTGTATTAGCAGATGACAAGATTGACAACTTTTTTCTCAAGCACATGACAAGCGAATAAATTTTTCTTTGGGGTGAAGGGGTTAGGGAATTAAAAAAAATCTTAGGAAAATTTGACTCAAATCATGCCATCTTCACAAAGACTAGGAAGGAAAAAAAAACGTCTCGAACTGTGAGGAGATTCGTTGCGTTCCGTTTCTGACTTTCCTTCCATATAGATGATCATAGCTCAGTTGAAATCGACGTTCTGACAAATGGTAAATTCACAAACGAGAATCGGCCCCAAAAATGAGACGCAAAAATTTCTCAGAGACTTTCAGATACAAACGGATCACACCGTCAGAAGACCAGATCTTGTGATAATTTCCAAGAAAAGAATTTGTCAACAAGTGGATTTTGCTATTCCATTTGCAGACCCCAGTGAAAATTAGAGAAAATCAGAAAGATAGACAAATACATGGATTTTGCCTGTGAACTAAAAAAAAAAAAAAGAAAGAAAAACTGTACAACATGAAGATGATTAAGATACAAATTTTAGTTGCTTCAGTTTGGTTGAATGACACACCAACCTTCCTGGGTAATTTAATGCCATAGCCATCCTTATAGAACAGCAGTGGTACTATTCAATTTAAAGCTGGTAGAATAAAGGGGTTCATACCTTTCGCAAGGGCATTCGTCCGAAAGTGAACATAATAGCGAGACTGGAGTTCGAACTCTCTCAATACGATCTCGCAGTTCTGCATGTTAACCACTACGTCGTAGAAACTCCCCAGTAGTAATTAGTGCGCTTGGAACAGTACCCCAGAGCTTGGACAGGAGACTCACATGAACTGGAGACCAGAGAAAGAACTGAGACCGTCTAGACCATTTAGATCGGCTAGAATACTTAGAAGAGTCCTGGAGACCTGAGGAGACTTGCTGTTACTTAGATTCCTGTGAAAAACCACTAGTATGAAAAACTCGCAAAGAGTACAATAATAATAGAAACGGGAGAGAGAGAGAGAGAGAGAGAGAGAGATGTTTGTGTCTGCATGAAAGGGTACATTTTAATTGTCAATTATAAAATCAATATATATGTAATCGACACGCACCGGCAGCTTGGTATCTACCTGGACTATTTGGATGCAACCGCCGTCGCCATCACTGTCGGTGATGTTGATGGTAGCGGTGGCAGTTAAAGTATAGAGACAGAGGAGAAAGAGAAGACACCGAAAAGTTGATATATCAAAAGAGGAGAGACGGAGAATTAATTACAAGACCATGACACACATACAGAGAGAGAGAGAGAGAGAGAGAGAGAGCAAAGAAGGAGGGAAGAGAGACTTAAGATTGTGGGATGAGGCTATGCGAAACACTTGCTTACAGTAATTTCTTAATTAAAAATACCATTCTATCTGTTTCTATTGTAGCAGGGAAAGACATTTTATTGCAAGGTGTGGGTTGGGGGGTCTTTAAGAAAACAACCTTAAACAGTTGTTGACTTCGACTTGGACGCTGGGTGAAGATTACCAGGATTCGTTGCGAGTCTCAGGGAAGGGCCGCTCGCTTCTTCAGGTAATGGCACGATCGTCCGTTTGGAAGGAAAGTCAGAAAAGGAACACAGCGAATCTTTCTTTTTTCAAATTTGGAAAGTCTGTTTTCTTACCTTTCGTGTCTGTTGCGATGGCACGATTTTAATCATTGTGATATTACTACAAATGTATTTGAGATTCATTTTTTTATCGCTATTTGCACCCCCACACAGCGAATCCGAAGCTAATATGGCTTTACCTTCACACTAACTCAGTGGTATATATATATATATATATTGTAACTGTGTTGGTTGTCACTATCTCTCTTCGTGGGTTTGTGGCAGATCAAATGCGATATAATTTGGAGAGTGCTCAATATCTGTGATAGAGCTATTATATGATAATAATCAGTAGATATATATATTAGTTTTTATATATACTTAATAGCATAGAAGCTTGTCTGTGACCACAGGTTTCATGATGTCTTATAAACAACAATCATCAGGCGGAGAACGAAAGATTTTTGACTGTATTTTCCGATTTCTTCAAAAAATTTTCACAGAAACGTCATGAAACCAGAGGTCATAGACAAGCTTCCATGCTATTAGATATATACAAAAACTAATATAAATTTACTGATTATTATGTGTGTATGTATGTGTGTATGTGTGCATGTTGTTTGGGCTTTATCGCATATCAACCCTTGTAGGTTATCTAAATGCTGTTTATACGTATATTAAATATATATGATTTGTAAACGCATATTTTGGAGATAATATTTTTGAACGAACCAGGGCTTATTTGTTTGCACATGGTTAAATGGTTTCAAGTATTCCTATCTAACACTAATGATTTTACATCAGTCATTTGTTTGTACACAGTTAGATGGTTATACATATACGATAATAAGTGAATAGTTTGCAGGTAATTTGTTTGCACACAGTTAAATGGTTTCAAGTATTGCTATATAACACTAACAATTCAATTTAACATCAAGTCTTTTGTTTGCACACAGTTAAATGGTTAAATAGTTCTATTTGATCTTTAGATGGGACTCTAACAAGTACTACCACTCCGGACCAGAGTGCACCTGAGAGTAATGGCAATGAAGGGGTACTCCACATTTTCCAAAGCTCCGGGACTGGAGCCACACCATCAGATGTATCTTACTCGCAGGGGTTGGGGGTATTACCACTCTGCAGAGATGCAGTCGGCGTATTCTACACACGCACATTCGTACACCCACACACCCACAGATACATATATATATATATATATATATATATATATGCACTTAATTAGACGAACCAGACATGCGGGACACTGCCGGAGATGTAAGGACGAACTTTTAAGCGATGTACTCCTGTGGACCTCTGTACATGAACGAGTAAAGGTTGGACGACCAGCTAGAATCTATACACAAAAGCTCTGTGCCGATACAGGATGTAGCCTGGTAGACCTCCCGGGAGCGATGGACGATAGAGAGATGGGTGGTGAGAGAGGAGTCAGGGAGATCCGTGCTAGCAGCGCGAAACGATGATGATGATGATAATAATAATAATGATGATGATGATGATATATGTACTCAAACACAGACCTACACGCAAACAGATACAATCACAGATGTTCTTAATGTAATAAACGTTAAGTAGTAATGACAAGGCGACTGACTTGCAATAAAATCCATTTTATAGGGAATCTTCCGAAGATAAAAATCAGCCAAGCAAAAAAAAAAAAAAAAAAAAAGAAAAGTAAAACCAAACAAACTAAAAAAGGCCGGTCTTCTTTAATTGAAACATGTACAACTGTCTACTGTAATCGTTTTATAAATAAAGATCAAACTCTTGAAGAGAACCTTATCTTGTTTTACTGTAAATGAATTAATTTACCTCAATTTCTGGTCATAACACAGACAGATAATTTTTATGGAGGTGCCTGTGGTGTAATGGTTATCGTCGTAGGAAATGGACACGGCGACACGAGTTCAAATCCTGGACGAGACTGATTGCATTTCACATAGCACTAATACCCTTGGGAAAGGTATGAATCCAATTATTCTCCCTCCAGCTATGGGTAAATGGTAGGGCAGACTTGGTTCTTCAGCCTTGGTGAGGCAACTAGTCTAGGAGAAGGAAAACTCTGAATTCAAACCTGTTAAACTCCGCTTAAAAAATTGACCTTGTGTCATATCCTGCCCGAGCGGAGGGGTTGGGTAAATATGATAATATACGATATGGGAAACGAGGAAAAAAGGTATCGACTTAGATCATGCTGTTTTACGAATCGAAAACGTAAAGATAATTTCTAGCTCTAAACATTATAGTTCGAAACTGAGGCTTTTCTTTGCGGAGAACACCCCGGAGCCTGTTCTGGATATATCCTGCCCGAGTGTAGTAAGCGAGTTCGGTCTCCAGTCGCGCTATTACGTTCACTTTCGGACAAATACCCTTGGGAAAGGTCATCATCATCATGTCGTGCCGCTAGCACGGATATCCCTGACCCTCTCTCGCCACTTCTCCTATCATTCATCGCTTTTGGCAGGTCTTCAGGGCTACATCCCGTATCCTCTCATAGTTGCTGTATGTATGTTCGAGTGGGTGGTCCTGCTTTTGCTTGGCCATATGCGGGGGTCCATAGGAGTACATCACTGATGAGCTCGTCCTTGCTTCTCCAGCAGTGTCCTGCGTGTCTGGTTCGTCTAACTTGTATAGTTTTCGTGATGGGAGGCAGGTGGCCGTATAGTTGGTGCCTTGTGGGGTGTTGCCGCCAAGACTTGTTCAGTATTGCTGGCAACATTCTTGTGTAATTGCCTTAGTTAGCGTCCAAGCAGTGCATCCATATAGCAGTATCGATATGACCGCTGCCTGGAAGAAACTGCGTTTCATTTTGTCGGTCAGGTCTGTTTTCCATATGATCGATAGCCTATCGATAGCTTTCCATGCTTTCGTTAGCTGCATGTCGATGTCCTTTTCTGTTGATGAGACGCTGCTTCCGAGGTAGGTGAATTTGTCTACCAGTTTCAGAGATGTTCCGTCTAGTGTGGAAATGTCGCCTGTTTGGTTATAACATATATATTCAGTTTTGTGTGCATTGACATGGAGGCCAATGCCTGCGGAGGCTCGTTTTAAACTATGCAGGAACCCCCTAATCCTCCCAGCTATGGGTTAAATAGTACCACTACTGTTCTTCTTGGAGAATGGCTTTGGCATTAAATAACCTACAAAGGTTGATATGCCATTAAACAAAGAAACCAAACCAGAAGTGGTACAGATTACTTGAACTCACTTACGGCAATGTCGCAAACACTATCACACGGGAGCTCCTCCTCACTCTACTTGGATTTTAACAAAACACCTGGGAAAAAAAGCTGGATGGAAACTATGCATAGATGCTGCGTAGCACCCCTACAAAACGACTGCTGTACGGCCACTTACTTCCCATCTCACAAATCATCCAAGAAAAACGAACAATATATACCGGGCATCGTTAATGAAGAAAGGATGAACTCATAAGCGATGTTCTAACCTGGCTTTTTTGCTGGGTCGGATGGAGTAACAATGATAGATTCAAGACAGAATGCCCCCCTCCTCCGGCTACAGCTGGGCCACCTTCGGGTGGGCGGAGAATCATTGACAACATAGCATGGCACTTGACCTTCAAGTTTAAGCTATGTGCAGAGGTACATGCTTGACTCACACTGCACTTTGTCCATGTCCCAGCAGAGTCATCTAACTCACATTGAGCTTATGACCAATATAGTTCAGCAGGGCACGAGTCTTCCCCCTCCCCTCTATAAAAAATACCTTGAATCAAATCCTGTCTGGTGAGAGGCAGTGATAAATATCATATGTGATGTTATTCTATGGACTACTACACAAGGACACAATAGCGAAGGCCGACCAGCAAACAATTGCATTAATCAGTTCTGTGCAGACACAAGATACTGTCTAGAGGATTTGCCAAGGGCAAAAACAGATCGGGACGAATGGTGAAATAACGTCTAAGAAATCTGTGCTCTTAGTACGCTTTGAGGGTGTAATGATAGTCTAGCACAAGGGCAAATAATAAGAAGATTGCCGTCTAACTCGTTAACCATTACGCCACGGGAACTTCACTCCTTAATTTCGAATAGGTTGCATTAATCCATTAATCAATGAAAAATGTGTATCCCATCCAGAGGGGTGAGGAATATCCTGATAATGACATCAAACTTCAAACGATGGTGAGGCTCCTGTTTGGGAGATCTGAGGGAGTGTGGAGTATCTCTTAATTGCATTTAATCCCAGGTCTCCACTTACCAGAAGTGGTGCTACCTACTTGGATCCAATCTCCGGGTCAAATGGTTCTGGTTGACATAATGAATGGTTTATTTGATTTAAATGACAGTGAAGATCAAAAATGATTTTATATTTTGCATAAAACTAATGTTTGAGAGATATATTGAAATATCATATATGATGACTGGCGTGTTTATGATGATATGATCGAAAACTTTAGTTATTCGGTTTAGTTTTGTTTTATGGCAGCATAGGTTATTAAATGCCACATTCATTTTTATACATAAACAGTTCTATTTCAAACAATTCAGTTTAGCTAAATAGAGTTTTTTGTTTACACGCAGTAAAATGCAAAAAGTTCTATTTTAAATAATTCAGTTTAGCATCAGTTCGCAGTTTAAATGTCATAACAGTTCTATTTCAAACAATTCAGACAGTAGTTATTTCGAAAACAGGGGGTGTCTTGAATGGTTCACAAGCGAGTCGAGTAAACCATCATTACTGAGTTTGATTCTCACTGGGTGCCCTTGTATCAGTTTAAAAGTGATGCTGTATCAAGTTTCAGAAGCTAGATAGGGAAACGGGCTACAAGTTGACTGATTGATTTTAACGGCATGTCACTCTGTCTGGGGTTATTTTGTACCTAAAGGTTAGGGAGTTGTACGTTTATATTTATATGTTCTGGTGGCTGTTTCTAAGGAATTTTGCGTTTTTAACTATGTCAACTTTGTCTGGGGTTATTTTCCAATAAATGGTTCGGGTACCATGTCGAGAGTGTACTTTAAACGGTTCTGATCTTTTTAATGTTAATATTTTTTGGCATATTTTTATTTCTCTCAAGAAGTACAAAATGGCATCTATGGTAACATTCTCAAATTGGCCTTTCATATTGTTTGCATTGAAAAAATGTTGACTAATGAGAGGGAAAGCTCTGTATTCTTCGAGAAAATGTTTGACAATGTCGGATGTTTAACACGCGAAATCAGGACTTCTCAAAGTGGTCCACACAGACCCCTGGGGGCGAATAAAAGTATTGAGACCCACAGGGAATAAATTTACTCTTAATCTATAACATAGCCCAGTCGGCTGGGGTTGTAGAATGCACCGACTACATCGCTTCAGAAGAGTAAGACCATCCTCCACGAATAAGTGTCCTGATTATGACATTAAAACATCTGATGGCGAGACTCCAACTTTGGAGATTTGGGGAATGTGGAACACCCCTTCATTGTCAGTGCTCTCAGGTCCACTCTGTCCCGGAATGGCGGCAACTGATTGGGTCCTATCTGTGGGTCAAATAGAACTGTGTGCAAACAAATGACTGATGTTAAATTGTGACTGTCATACAGCAATACTTGAAACCATTTAACTGAGGGCAAAAAAGAGCACAGGTTTGTTTAAGAATATTATCTACAAAATGTGTTTACAAATCATATATATTTGATATATATGCATTAAGAGGATTTGGCATTAAATAACCTACAATGGTTAATATGCCATAAAACCCAACCAAACCAAATCCTATACATTTAATATATGTGTATAAAGAGGATTTGGTATTAAATAACCTAAAATGGTTGATATGCCATAAAACCAAACCAAACCAAACCAAACCTGGTTTGGTTTTTGGTTGGGTTTCTTTGTTTAATGGCACATCAACCTTCATGGGTCATTTAATGCCAAAACCATCCTTGTAAAACAACGGCAGTGGTACTATTTAATCCATAGCTGGCGTAAATGAAGTTCCTAACTTTCTCAGAGAGTTATTGTTTGTTTGTTTGTTTGTTTGTTTGGGTTTTATGGCATATCAACCTTTGTAGGTTATTCAATGCCAAATCCATTTTTATACAAATAAACAGTTCTATTTCAAACAATTCAATTTAGCGAGTTTAATTATCAAAAACATTTTTATTTCAAACTATTCAGTTAAGTCAAACAGTTCTAATTCAAGCAACTCAGTTTAGTATAATTATAGTTTTTGTTTACACACAGTTAAATGTCAAAACAGTTCTATTTCAAAGAATTCATTTTCGCGTAAGTACAGTTTCAATATTAAAAACAGTTCTATTTAAAACAATTCAGTTTAGCATTAGTACGCAGTTTAGTTCTATTCGACCCAGAAATAGATCTCTATCAGGTGCTACCACTCCGAACCAGAGTGGGCCTGGGAGTGATGGCATTGAAGGGGTACTCCGTATTCCCCAAAACTCCAGCATTACTGGAACCTCACCATCAGATTATTTAGTGTCATATCTGAGGCAGGAGAAATCAGAGGTATTGATCCGAAAGTGTACGTAATAACTTAACTGCAATTCGAACTCGCTTACTGCGATGTCGCAGTCTAGTACGTTAGCCACGACGGCGCAGGGACTTCCCACCACTATTCTAAACAAGCATTATTTCATATATTTCCAAAAATAAATGTGTTCAAGAAACCTAATTCCTTTTCGTGGCCAAATGTTGTTTGCCCACTGCGTCAACAATCAGCGTTCGACTCACACAAGACTCCAAGAGCATTTTTTTAAATTTTTTTTTCATTTTCTTTATAAAAGAAAAAGCCTTTCAGAAGTAACTACTTTCCTTTTTCAAATTAAGTTGCTCATTTATTTATTTTTCATATAATCTTTTATTATTTGTTTTTTGTCTGTAATAGTTATAAGCACATTTTTTAATGATATTTAAAGGTATTTCTAATAAATGAATTAGAACTAAAAACGAAATACCTGCGGTTACCAAAGCAAGTCAAATCTTCATGCAATTGTCTGGATATCAATTTGAATATTCACTTCGTTATCTAATGAATTAGATTTTGGAAGACAAAACTTATTGCAGCAGTAGCAGCACAATAAGAAAAAAAGACAATATTTGCGTGGTACAGATGTGAAGACAAGGTAAGTAATGGTGTAATGGTTAAAGCAATGGACTGCGGAATCGTAGAATGCGAGTTCGTACTCCAGTCGTGCTATTACGTTCACTTTTGGGCAAAATACCTTTGGGGAAAGGTATGGACCCCTTATACTCCCAGCTATGGGTTAAATAGTACCACTACTGTTCTTCTAGGAGGATGGCTTTGGCATTAAATAACCAACAAAGGTTGATATGTCATTAAACAAAGAACCATAACCAAATATAAAATTATGCTCATATAAAACATATATATCGACCGATACATACGCATAATACATATTCCTCTACATCAGCATGTATATATATGTGCATATACATAGAGAAATATGTACCCATATTCCTGTGGTATAGTGACTGACCTCAGAGACTGCGACATCGTAGGCATGAATTGGCTATTTCTTCTCATCTATTGGTTAAATAGCACAACTATTGTTCTTGATGGCTTTAACGAAGGATGATATGCTGTTCAACAAAGGATGGCTTTAACAATGAAACCAAACTAAACTTACATACACGCACAAACACTTACATCTATAAAGGGGGTGTGTGACATCACCAGATATTAATATGTGAAATGTACATATACATACAGATATGTAGAACATACGAAAACGTTCATTGTTGATAGAATGTTCATACGCATATAGGAATCCGAAAACACTCGAAACACTTGACGACTTTCTTGGTTCAGGTACGAAACTTTTATTTACCTTTTAGAGTTTAAAGTTTTCCGACATGAGGAGAGAGAGAGAGAGAGAGAGAGAGAGAGAGAGAGAGAGAGAGAGAGAGAGAGAGACCATTTCTTTCTTTGCTGACTGTTCGTACATCGTCTGCTCTCGACTCACTGACTCAACCAACGCGCGGGCATCCCGTAGACCCCAACTGGTCTCGCCTCGGCGAGCTCCGAAAATCAACTCGCCCCGTCTAAGTCCAAATCTCAACTAATCCTCAGCCCATCGCTTCCGGGCATGACGTCATTCACATACCCCAGGTTCATTTCCTATCTGGATTTTTTATTGTGACATCTGTGATTGTCATATCCTCCCCGCACGCGCGTGAACACCTGCACTCAATGTGTGCATCTAACTAACCCATGCACTAAGCCGAAAGGTTCTCAGCCTAACTAAACCGAAAGGTAAGATATACTAAACGAAAAAAGATGATATAAAAGAATCCAATTATATAACAGATGTAATGGTTAAAGCGTTTGACTGTGGGATCGTAGTACGCTAGTTCAAACTCTGGAGGCGGTATTTACGTTCACGTTTGGACTAAAACCTTTGGGAATGGAATGAACCCCCTTATCCTACCATCTATGGGTTAAATAGTACCACTACTGGCCTTCTAAAAGGGTGGATTTGGCATTAAATAACTCGAGAAGGTTGATCTGCCATTTGAAATAACAAAGAAACAAATACATATGTATATACAATAGTGTTCGCCAGTGGTCCGGGAGACCTGGGTTCAATCCCAGGTCGCGTCGTACTAAAGACTTTAAAAATGGTACTTGATACCTCCTTGCTTAACACTCAGCAGTATAAGGTATGTATCAAGGGTAAAGTGGAGCATTCCAGGGAGAGGAGTAGCGCTCTCTCCTACATCTCGGTGTAGTAGCCATTGAAAAGGGAGCCTTCAGGTCGCCCTCGACTACGGTCGCCAACTTTACTTTTTACATATATGCACACACACACACACACACACACACACATTGCATTTCACATAGCACTAATACCCTTGGGAAAGGTATGAATCTAATTATTCTCCCTCCAGCTATAGTAGAGTAAACAGTAGGGCAGACTTGGTTCTTCAGATTTGATGAGGCAACTAGTCTAGGAGAAGGAAAACTCTGAATTCAAACCTGTTAAACTCCGCTTAAAAATTGACCTTGTGTCATATCCTGCCCGAGCGGAGGGGTTGGTAAATATATGTATATATATATATATATATATATATATATCTTCTTAAGACTAATTTTTGATTATTCATTAGAAATAAATTTGATGTACGACTAAATAAACTTAACTTTCTTCCGATTCCTTTTCGGGTCATATGTATTTTATTATTTTTAAAAGTTTCGAAAAAAAGAAAAAGAAAAAGAAAAGAAGCAAAATGATTGTGACTCAGATTTTATAAGATCTTGGGGGGGGGGGCGTGTGCGTCTGTGTTTACCTGATTTTACAACCAAATTAGGAATATATTCGAAAGTAACGTTTTCATTTATTCATTTTTTTAATTTTTTTATTTTTTCTGTATCATTTTATTTTTATATGAGCGTTGAAGATCGTAAATATCGATTTTTTGATGTCCCAGTTTAAAACAACATTTTTCTCAATAGTAGATCTTTCCCCAATTCACTGTTCAGATTTGTATCCTCATATTCTTTTTTGTTTTTCCATCGACTGCATTCAGCGTCTTTTATTACTTCTCTCTCTCTCTCTCTCTCGTACTGTTTTGAGCTGCCATATTTGTCTTGAAATCAACTGATCAACAATAATAAAAGGAAGGAGACTTTTATTTTCTTTCATCGTCATATAACTTCGAGCATGCGTACACGCACTTGTTAGACTATACATCTGTTTTCGTCTGTTAATATCAATCTCTGTGTGATCATATCTACTTATCTATGTAAGTGTCTTCATAGCTATGGGTCTCTCTCTCTCTCTCTCTCTCTCTCTCTCTCTCTCTCTCTCTGCCTTTCTTATAGTGTGCTCTTCTCTGTGTTTGTCATTGTGTGTTCATAGCTATCTCAGTCTATTCCTTTGTCTCTTCTTTGCTATTTATCCAAATCTATCTCTCCCTCACACATACATGTATATATGAGCATATACACACATTATATATCTATAAACACAATGCATATATATATATATATATATATATACACTATTCAGAAATACGGACAGTATATCTGTACACACATTATATATATATATATATATATATATATATATATATAAATATAAATATATACACACACACACACACACACATATATATATATATATATATATATATATATATATTTTATAATTATATTATAGCTATATCCTAGAAATTGAGCACTCTACATATATTGCAATTGGTTCACCACATACCCATTATATATATATATATATATATATATATATATATATATATATATATATACGTAAATATATACACATACATATATGTATATTTAGGCAGGATTTCTTCGTTAATGCAAATTTCATTAAACATAATAGACATTTTATGCCTACATATTTTCTTCTGGATCCGTTCGAATTCCCGTATTACTTTTATCGTATTCGGGGGGAATTGATTTATGTATTGTCCATAGTTGTATGTATCGCTAGTACTTTCTGTCAGACTTTGAGCCATCATCAGAGGAGAATCTATTACAAAAGTGATGTAACTTTTGTTTTAGCAAATTACTACTGTGTAAGGACGTCTTTGCCGTTGAAAATTATGGCTAAAACAAAAATTACATCACTTTTGTAATAGATTCTCCCCTGATGATGGCTCAAAGTCGGGCAGAAAGTACTCGGGATACATACAACTATGGACAATACCTAAATCAATTCCCCCCCGAATACGATAAAAGTAATACGGGAATTCGAACGGATCCAGAAGAAAATATGTAGGCATAAAATGTCTATTATGTTTAATGAAATTTACATATATATATATATATATATATATATATATATATATATATGCATATATATATATATACATATATATATATATATATATATATATATATATATATATATATATATATACCCTCACACACACACACACACACATATATATATATATATATATATATATATATACGATAGAACAAAAACTTTTTGTTTTTTTATAAGTTCTTTAATCCCGACCGTTTATTCAGTCATCATCAAATCATATTTTATTCATAATTGTTTACAATTAAAGACTGGAATCCTTATCAGTGCTAAAGTAGAAAAGGTATGAATCCAATTATTCTCCCTCCAGCTATGGGTAAATAATAGGGCAGACTAGGTTCTTCAGCCTTGGTGAGGCAACTAGTCTAGGAGAAGGAAAACTCTGAATTCAAACCTGTTAAACTCCGCTTATAGATTGACATTGTGTCATATCTTGCCCGAGCGGAGGGGTTGGGTAAATATGTATCCGTGCTAAAGTATTGCTATTAACACTTCTGCAATCGTCAGGTTTGGCATAGTTTAGTTGGGTTTTATGGCATATTAACTATTGTAGGCTATTTAATGCCAAATCTTCTTTATATCTACTCTATATGATTTGTAAATGCCTAGTTTGTCGAACGATCCAGGGCTTATTTGTTTGCGCACAGTTAAATGGTTATACATATGATTTGTGAAGCAATAGTTCGTTGTTAGTTTTTTTTTTTTAAATGAGTTGCAGCTAATTTGTTTGCTTACAAGTATTGTTCGTACATAGAACTATTTGTTTTAGAATCTTTGGAACTATTTATCTGTTTAGAATTAATTATTTGCTATCACTCACTTAAATGGTTTTAAAAATTGCCATCCAACACCAATACTTTTATTTGTACAGTTAAATGGCTTTTAGCATCGTTATGTAGCACTAACCATTCAATTTAGGTACGTGGTTAAACGTTTGGTTTGATTTTATAGCATATCAATCATTGTAGATTATTTAATGCTAAATCCATTTATATATATATATATAGAGAGAGACAATTCATTTTAGCATAAGTACACAATTTAGTTCTATTTGACCCATAGATAGGACCCTATCAGATGCTACCACTCCAGGCTAGAGTGGACCTGGGACCGATAGCAATAAAGGGGTACTCCGCATTCCCCAAAGCTCCGGCATTACTGGAGCCTCACCATCAGAATATTTTGTGTTATATCTAAGACACTCGATGGGGGAGTCTTACCCCTGTGCAGAGATGCAGTCAGTGTATTATACAGCCCCAACCGACTGGGTCAGGCGCCAAGTTAAAGAGTTTCAAGTATTGGTAATCAATACAAATAATTCTATTCAACATTACTCGTTGATTTCCACACAGTCAAATTGTTCAAAGTATTGCTATGTATCACCAACAATTGAATTAAACAGCAGTCATTTGTTTACACGCAGTTAAATTGTAAAACAGTTTTATTTCTCACAATTCAATTTAATATAAGTCGTTTGTTTGCATGCAGTTTAAATAGCAAACACTTCTATTTGACCCATCAATAGGACCCTATCAGGTGCAACCACTTTTGCTTAGCGTAAACCTGAGAGCAATGGCAATGAAAGGTACTCCCCATTCCCAAGAGCTCCAGCATTACCGGAGTATCACCATCAGATTTTTTTTCAGGACACACGTTAGTGTGGATCTTAAACCTCTGCAGATATGCAGTCGGTGTATTCTTCAGCCCCAGTCGACTGGGCTGTTTTCATCAGGGGATTTGTTTATATTGTTAAAGGTTTGCGTAGAACCGGCCACACTTTTGGATGAGCTGCTTGCAGAAGAATGGTGCACCAGTGCATCAGATTATTGCAAGCAACCTTCTTCAGGTTTTGAATTCAGAGTTTTACTTGTCTGCCAATTGCTCGACAGGGTGCGGAAGCAAAATATGGAGTAGGGAGGATTGGATTCCTGCCTTTACTACAGGGTGCAGAAGTAAAATTTGGCCTCGTGTTGCATCCTGCTCGAGAGAAAGGTTTGGATATATATATATATATATATATATATACATATATATTCAGGGAGAGAGAGAGAGAAAGAGAGAAATAATTTTCTATATTTACACAAAGTGCTTAATATCAGTGGTAGGTCGCGTTTGGTTGGGTTTAATGACATATCAACCATTGTAGGTTAATTAATGTCAAACCTTCTTTATACATATATATTAAATTTATATGATTTGGTTTGGTTGGGTTTTATGGCATATCAACCATTGTAGGTTATTTAATGTCAAACCCTCTTTATACATATATATATATTAAATTTATAGGATTTGGTTTGGTTGGGTTTTATGGCATATCAACCATTGTAGGTTATTTAATGCCAAATCCTCTTTATACATATATATTAAATTTATATGATTTGGTTTGGTTGGGTTTTATGGCATATCAACCATTGTAGGTTAATTAATGTCAAACCCTCTTTATACATATATATATATTAAATTTATAGGATTTGGTTTAGTTAGGTTTTATGGTATATCAACCCTTGTAGGTTATCTAATGCCAAATCCATCTTTATACTTATGCATCAAATATATATGATTTCTAAATACATTTTGTCGATAACATTTTTAAACGAGCCTGAGCTCTTTTTTGCACACGGTTAAATAGTTTTAAGTGTTGCTATATAACAGTCACAATATAAGATCAGTCATTTGTTTGCACAGTTTGTTCCATTTGACCCATCAATAGGACCCTATCAGGTGCTACCACTACAGGGCATAGTGGACCAGGGAGGAATGGCAATGAAGGGGTACTCCATATTCCCCAAATATCCAAGGTTGGAGCCTTGCCATCAGATGGTTTATTGTCATATACAGGACAGTTGGTATTTTGGTCTTAACACTCGGCAGAGATATAGGCTGTGTATTTTACAGCCCTAGCCAATTGTGCTCATCATAGATAGGGCATATACATATTTACCCAACCCCTCAATTTTTAAGCGGAGTTTAACAGGTTTGAATTCAGAGTTTTTCTTTCTCCTAGACTAGTGGCTTCACCAAGGCTGAAGAACCTAGACTGCCGGACTATTTACCCATAGTTGTAGGGGGAATAATTAGATTCATACCTTTCCCAAAGGTATTAGTACTATGGGATATTCAATCAGTCTCGTCCAGGATTTGAACTCGTGTCACCGTGTCCATTTCCTATAACGATAACCATTACACCACGGGCATCTCCTAAATAGGGCATATATATATATATATATATATATATATATATCCTAAGATATCCTTATATATATATATATATATATATATATATATATATATATATATATATATATATATATCTTAGGATAGAGGCAACAGCACTTGGTAGCAGTCAGTTTCTCACCAATGTAATCAGTGGATCAACTGCTTCGTCTGTTGGTTGTTTTGAGAAGAAACTGACTGTTACCAAGAGCCGTTTACTAATTAGATAATAAAGACATATTTTATCTATGTAAGATTATCCGAATTTTAGTTTCTAGAGAAGTGTTTTGGTTTTAGGTTGGAGTTGGTAGATGAATTTACCGAAATTATCCCGAGCGCTTTCGGACAGTACATAAACTATCATCAAGAATTGTTTTTAAGTTTTTAAGTTTTTCCACAACGACTCTTTCAAGACGTCTTACTGTGCGCCTTAATGATTCTTGTTCTGTTGCCCTACATCTAAAAAGCTACTCTCTCTCCAAATCCAAATTTCGAAAAATTCTCATTGCAAACACTAAAATAACCGCACATGAAATTACTAACCCACGACTACAAATTCTACAAACCCTACCTATAAAAAAATTAAATTAATAGAATTAACTTTGAAAATAGTGACAATGTTTTGAAATACATTTATTTTCTTATGAGTTTAGAACGAAGTGAAAAAGAAAATTTTAGAATATTCTATTTCTCTCGGTAAATATTGTATTTCCGTTGATAGCGTTTTCTTTTAAAATTGTTCGATGTCATTAGCATCTAAGTTTAAACCAGCGTTTACGTAATTTTAGCAGTGTTAAAAAACTTATCTTCACACTTACAAACAATCCTTGATGATGGCTTATAAAGTGTCCTCAATTGCTCGGGACAATTTCAGTAAATTCATCTACCAACTCCAACCTAAAACCAAAACACTTGTCAGGAAACCTGAAAGAACCCTAATAAAATTATATTGACAAAATATGTCTTAATTATTTAATCAAACATGCTTAACTACACACACACACACACACACACATACAAACATATATAGTAATGCGTAGAGGGGTTAAGGGTGATGAGTTGAGTTTAAATTCCGGGATGAAATGTTTGCATTCACTTTGGGTTTCCCATGGAAAAGGCATGAATCCATTACTTCTTCACTTTCACACACTCCCAGCTATAAGTAAATAGTAATAATGTGGCACTCAGTGAGACTCAAACTCACTCGTGAAGGTTTGCCAGTCTAGCTTGTAAACCATTACACTACCCGAAGCGCTCTGAGTAAATATTGGAGCAAGACATTATTCACTGGTTTTCGTGTGTGTATAAAACGAATTCTCTAATAGTTTGAAAATAAAGCCGAAGATTCCTGGCTCACATCATAATATTGTGACGTAGTACACTTTACGTTTCTGTCCAAAGACACAAATTGCTTGTTTTTTTTTCCCTCTACACCGAATGACACTTCTTTGTCGTTTTTAATCCTTGAATAACCCGGACCCCTTCGGGGCTTGACCTACATTCAGTAGAATAAAAAGCAAACAGCCTTCGAGTCGGACAAAAGTTCCAAGGATGTCAATGTTGATGTATCGAAAATGTGTACCAAATTAAGATCCAGTATTTCCAATTTATGACATTTTTTTCTTCCATAAATGGACATTACAATTGCATCTTCTGCAGAGAAGTAAGACCCCACCCCAAAACAAGACCTCCGCAAAAAAAAGAGAAGTCTTCTTGGTACAACATAAAGTTGCATCTGATGGCCAAATTCTAGATCAGCAAAATCTGGAGTACACCTACATTGCTATTACTCCCAGGTCCACGCTGACTCGGAGGTATACTACCTGTTACTATGGGTCAAATAGATCCATTTACAAACTATTCCAATTTCATAGGAATACTTAATACCATCTAACTGTAAATTATTTCTGTTAAGAAAAGTTACATGAAGTTATAATTGTTTACTAAAGATTATTATTATAGTATTTGACTATTAACCGGACATTGGCGTAGCAGTTAGAGTGTTCGCCAATGGCCCGGGAGACCTGGGTTCAATCTCAGGTCGAGTCATACCAAAGACTCAAAAAATGGTACTTGATGCCTCCTTGCTTAACACTCAGCATTATAAGGTACGGATCAAGGGTAAAGTGGAGCAATCCTGGGAAAGGAGTAGCGCCCTTCCCTACACCTTGGTGTAGTAGCTATCGAAAAGGGAGCCTTCGGGTCACCCTCGACTATGGTCGCCAACTTTACTTTTACTTATTTGACTATTATTATAGTATTTACTAAGGATTATATTATAGTATTTACGAAAGATTATTATTATAGTATTTGACTATTATTATAGTACTTACTAAGGATTATCATTATAGTATTTACTAAGGCTTATTATTATAGTGTTGACTAAAGATTATCATTATAATGTTTGACTATTATTATAGTATTTATTAAGGATTATTATTATAGTATTTACTAAAGATTATTATTATAGTATTTGACTATTATCGTAGTATTTTACAATTATTATAGTATTTACTAAGGATAATTATTATAGTATTTGACTATTATTATAGTATTTATTAAGGATTATTATTATAGTATTTACTAAGGATTATTATTATAGTATTTGACTATTATTATAGTATTTATTAAGGATTATTATTATAGTATTTACTAAGGATAATTATTATAGTATTTGACTATTATTATAGTATTTATTAAGGATTATTATTATAGTATTTACTAAGGATAATTATTATAGTATTTATTAAGGATTATTATTATAGTATTTACTAAGGATTATTATTATAGTATTTGACTATTATTATAGTATTTATTAAGGATTATTATTATAGTATTTACTAAGGATAATTATTATAGTATTTGACTATTATTATAGTATTTATTAAGGATTATTATTATAGTATTTACTAAGGATAATTATTATAGTATTTGACTATTATTATAGTATTTATTAAGGATTATTATTATAGTATTTACTAAGGATAATTATTATAGTATTTGACTATTATTATTGTATTTACTAAGGATTATTATTATAGTATTTGACGGTATATAAGGCGCACTTTTTTTACTAAAAATATCTTTTAAAATTCCCTTGCGTCTTACATTTCGTACCCCGTTTTATATTTTTTAGCGCTAATTTACGACATTTGTTTATAACGTAATTCATCTTTTTGTCTCTATCTCCGCATAATCTACGGATTAACCTTTCATTGCCACTGCTTCGCAGTCCATTTTGGCTCCGAGTGGTTGTACTTGATAGGTTCCTTACTATCTGTGGGTAAAATAGAACTTTTTGAGATTTAAACTGAGAGCAAACGAATGACTCATGCTAAATCGAATTGTTTGAAATAGAACTGTGCGATCATTTAATTGTGTAAGCAAATTACAGATTTTGAATTGAATTGTTACTGATTCATAGCAATACTTGGAACCATTTGATTTTGTTAACTTATGCTAAATTAAATTGTTGGAAACAGAACTGTTTGATTATTTAACTGTGCGTAAACGAATAACTGATGTTTAATTGAATTGTTTATGATACATAGCAATACTTGGAACCATTTAACTTTGTTGACTCATGCTAAATTGAATTGTTAGAAATAGAACTGTTTGATTATTTAACTGTGCGTAAACAAATAACTGATGTTTAATTGAATTGTTTATGATACATAGCAATACTTTGAATCATTTAATTGCGTGTAAAAGTAGAAGCTTATGCTTGTTTGAAAATCAAATATATTTTATATATATGTATAAAGAGGATTTGGCATTAAATAACCTACAATGGTTGATATGCCATAAAACCCATCAAACCAAATCATATATATTTGATATATATGTGTATAGAAGATTTGGCATTAAATAACCTACAATGGTTGATATGCCATAAAACCCAACCAAACCAAATCATATATATTTGATACATACGTATGAAGGGGATCTGGCATTAAATAACCTACAATGGTTAATATGCCATAAAACCAAACCAAACCAATTATCACATCAACCTCTAAAAAATTGCTTAAAAAATCAAACAACTGACTTTGACATTAAATAATCCAACGAGAGTTGAGGTGCCTTAAAACCAACCAACCTACCAGGATCAACAACAGTGTAATATTACATGGGAATGGGAGAGTGAGGGTGTCATCAAATACGGGATGTGTAAACTGCAAATGAGCTATGAGCTATTTCCTAAGAGGAGCTAAGTTCTGGCACATATTTTGGGGTACTAAATAGGGATCGAACTCATTATCAAGTCATAAAGATCTGTGAGCACAGCTTACGAACCATTACTCCGTGACGTGGCAACCTATAAACAGGCAACTTCCATTTTGAGATAAACACCGTGCAGTTAATCCTTGTATTATGTTAATTCGTCAATCAATGTCTAGAAACTATCTACTCAATCGTTCTAAATGATCTCACCTCATTTATCCGATTCACAAAATAAGAAATAAACACTGTCTTGCTCATCATCAAATTGCGCTGACAGCACGGCGTTCCCTGACTCTCTTTCTCTCTCTCGATCTTATCGTTCATCGCTCCAACCAGGTCCTCCAGACAGCATCCAGTGTCCGCAGAGAGCTATTGTAGGGATATCCTTGCTGGTCGGCCAACAGTGGTATGTCCATAGCAAAACATCACTTATGAGATCGCCCTGCTCTTCCAGTAGTACTGTGTACCTCTTATTCTTCTTACTTGGATGGTTTGTGAGATGGGTGTCAAGTGGCCGTACAGTTGCTTTTTTGTGGGGTGCTGCTTTTAGGACTTGTTCAAAACAGTACGCAGCGTCCTTGTGTAGTTTCCATCAAGTTTCTTCATGCGTTTCGTTAGAGTTAAATTGGTGCAACCATACAGTTGTTCTGACACGGCTACAGGTTGGAAGAATTTCAGTTTTGTTTTAATCGAAGAGATCAGATTTTTATATGTTTGATAACCTAAAAAAAAAAAAGGCCAAGCCTCTCTTATGCATAAGTTGACATCGCTTTCTGTTGATGAGATATTGCTACCGAGATATGTTCTACCTATTTCCGAGGCTTGAAAGTGGAGATGCTTTTTATTTAAAATCAACTATAAATAGTGATTTTGAAGCATAGAGCCTCATACAATTCAAAGTGGAGTTGCTTTTGTGTGTGTGTGTGTGTGTGTGTGTGTGAGAGAGAGAGAGAGAGAGAGAGAGAGAGACCATTTTCTTTCATAAGATCTTCTGTCATGTGAGTGTAAATTATGTAACGCTGAAAGATCTCGACTCGACCAAAGGAAAAAAAAATGGTGTGGCCATAAAACGTACATGTTGTTTTTACTAAGACTAGCTTATTAACCCACACACTACGATGGTATGTCCAATCTTTGCCAAGGTGGGTTAAATGTTTTGCAATATTCTAGCAACGTGAGATACTATTCACCGGCTCCGGATGCTTTTATTGAGATCGTGAAGCTGATGGACCTCTCTGGACTGTGAGAGGCCGAGCTCAACAGATTTGCCTCTACGGCTTAGTGCGCAGCCCCAGAATTTACGGTTTTTGGCCAACCTGACCGTCGAACATTTTGTAGTTTAAAGTCATGCCCAGGATACTATAATATTAATCATATATAATCAGATCATCTTTCTATAAAATGATGATCTGATTATAATTATACTATTTCTTCATATTTAAGTGAGTCAAAAGTTCTGTAATATTGTGGTAACGTGAGATATAATTCGGTAACGCTGCCTCAGAATCCACGCTTTTAGGCCTGGTTAATGCCATGAGATCAACTGCGCTTGCACATACCATAAAAATGTTTGGGATGCTTCTGCTGGGTTTGAACTCGTGAAATTACTTTTACCGAATTAGATTACGCAGCATGTTCATCTACAAGGATGGCTTTATGTTTAAATAAACCATGAAGTTTTATATGCCATTAAACAAAGTAACCAAATCAAGTATCTATATAAATGTGTAGAATAAAATGATCCTCGACAACTAAATATAGAAACAAATGCAACAAAAGACGGAAAATATGGTTATGATTTCATTAAACATTTACAGTTGAATTAGATTTCGGCATTAAATAACTCATAAAAGTTAATGAAATATAAAATGTTAAATATAATACAATGTAATCAGAAAGTGTATTCCGATAATGTTCAAAGAGTAATGTAAGACTACTACTTGTGCTATGTAAGTGTAATATGGTATATCATCTCATGTAAGTAGGAACTGACCGTAATGTAAATATGATGAAATTTTAATACAAATGTAGTATCAGGTATGCGAGGTGCATTCAATAAGTTTCCAGACATTTTTTGTACAGGCATTTAAAATTGTCGAAAGGTGATAAGGAAGATGATGAGATAACATTGTGGTTGTATAACCAATGTAAGAATTATTTTTGTTTTTCCGAGAGGCTTTCTCGAAATGGACATATAACTTTATAAACAACATTGGTTTGGTTTAGGTATGCGAGGTGCATTCAATAAGTTTCCAGACTTTTTTTGTACAGGCATTTAAAATTGTCGTAGACTCTTGAAAATTCACTATGTTATTGCTAAATATCTTATGAGCTGACTGACCAATTTTTATGATTTCAGGTTAAAGAAGTCTTCACTCGTCGTTATTCATTGCGTCGGTATGTATCCAGCAAGTATATATGTGTATATATGCATATTTATTATGTGGCTATACAACATATTGTCATGTAAGTGTAAACTATAGACCTTTGTATTATAATGTAAGTATTATGTAAGTGTAAACTGTAGACGTTTTGTTATATAATTTGTCATATATGTGTAAACTGTAGATTATTTGTGATGTAATGTAAGTATTATATTAGTGTACACTCTGGACTTTTTATCATATGTTTTATGTAAAGATTTTTAGAAATATAATGAGCTTTGTAAATTTAATCTAAGTGTAAACGACTGTATTGCAGGAAATAATTGTAAAGTTGTTGAGTATAGTAATAAATAAACTCTAATAATATCCGTTTTGATTGAAATAAAATACTATTATAGAATTGATAAATACAATATGATATAAATTATAAAATTCAGGAATCTTTGGTTTAGAAGAAAAACTAAACCTTCCAATAAAAATGTTTGGCACAAGGTCCGATGTACTGAGCACCATGTGAGAATTGAACAAACTAATAACGAGCTGCTAACTAAGCTCACCAACCCTCACACATGCGAGGCGCCTTATCGGACAACTATGTAATGGCCAATATCAACTCAAACTTCATTTTGAGATAAATACACCTCAGATGATCATTCGATTACGATAATCCGTCAATCAATGTCTTGAAATTATTTACTCAATCGTTCTAAATAATCTCACCTCGCTTATCTCATTAACTTTATTTGCGTTCTGAAACTTTGATAGGATAACAGTGCATATTTAGAATAAGATGTAAATGTTCCCTTTAGTACAATGGTAATTTACTAAGCTTTTTGCTTAGATGTGGCACAAGGCCATATGAAAGGGGCACCCAATGAGACTCGAATTCATTCGTGTAGGTTTGCTAGTCGAGCTTGATAACCATTACACCACTAAAGGCGCCCTTCCCTTTAGTACAATGGTTGTTCTTTAAAACTTGGAACATAATATACGATATGGGAGGTGCCCGTGCTGTAATGGTTATCGTCGCAGGAATTGGACACGGCGACACGAGTTCAAATCCTGGACTGATTGAAAGGTATGAATCCAATTATTCTCCCTCCAGCTATGGGTAAATAGTAGGGCAGACTAGGTTCTTCAGCCTTGGTGAGGCAACTAGTCTAGGAGAAGGAAAACTCTGAATTCAAACCTGTTAAACTCCGCTTAAAAAATTGACCTTGTGTCATATCCTGCCCGAGCGGAGGGGTTGGGTAAATATGATAATATACGATATGGGAAACGAGGAAAAAAGGTATCGACTTAGAGCATGCTGTTTTACGAATGGAAAACGTATAGATAATTTCTAGCTCTAAACATTATAGTTCGAAACTGAGGCTTTTCTTTGCGGAGAACACCCCGGAGCCTGTTCTGGACTTCGGTCCGGAGCGTCGCTCTGCAAAAGGAAGACTTGGGGCCTTTTGGCTCCTAGTTTCGACTAGGCTACCTCCGGGTGGGCGAGCTGCACTTTTGTCTCCTTTGTAACCTACGTATGGCACTAGACCTCGCGTCTAGTTTAAGCCGTAAACTGGCATACGTGCCAGGACCCACATTTGGGTTCGTAAAACTGCTTGCCTCATCAGGCTCACATTGCACCAAGAGAGCCGATGAGCAGCATAGACCAGCAGGGTTCGAGTCTCGGCTCGTTCCCGACCTCCTCCTCCCCTTTATCCCCACTTTAATCGGCCTTCGGGCTTTTGACCTTGTGTCAAGACTCGTCTGGTAGGAAACGTTGGCAAATATAAGCTTATATATATATGTAAAGTAAAAGTTGGCGACCTTAGTCGATGTGACTCAAAGGCTCCCTTTTCAATAGCTACTACACTACTACTACTAGGGGAGGGCGCTACACCAGTCGCTTTACTTTACCCTTGATCCTTACCTTATAATGCTAAGTGTTAAGCAAGACGGGATCAAGTACCATTTTTTGAGTCTTAGATATGACTCGACCTGGGATTGAACCCCGGTCTCCCGGACCATAGATATAAATAAAATAATCACAGCCTTTGCTGACATTGTTGCAAAAAAAATACTTATCAAATATTTGTTAGGAACAGATAAAAAAAATACATGCAAATTAAAATGATTTTTTTACATTCTTTTGAAATATATGTGTGTGTAAGTTCTACCGGGTGTATGTGTGTTATATATGTGTGCGTGCATGTGTGTATACATATATGTGTGTGTACGCGCGTAAATTCTACATGGTATGTGTGTGTGTGTGTGTGCAAGTTCTACATGGTGTGGGCATTAGTTACACATGGTGTGTGTGAGTGTATGTGCAAGTTCTACATAGTGTGTGTGTGTTATTTGTGCGCGTTATATATGTGTGCGCATATATACATATGTGTGTGTGTACGTAAGTTCCACATGGTGTGTGTGTTATATTTTTGTGTATATATATATATATATATGGTGTGTGTGTGTGTGTACGTAAGATCTACCTTGTGTGTGTATATATACATGTGTTTATATATGTGTGTATGAGTGTGTGTGTGTGCGTGCAAGTTCTACAAGGGGTGTGTGTAAGTTCTATACTCTGTGTGTGTGTGTGAGTAAGTTCTAAATGGTGTGTGTATATGTGTGCGCGTGTGTGAGAGAGAGAGAGAGAGTTCTACACGGTGTATGTTTGTATGTAAGTTCTAAATGGTGTGTGTATATGTGTGTTTGTGTGTGTGTGTGAGAGAGTTCCAC